>APFE031599531.1:14212-53821 GCA_000404065.3 Pinus taeda | reverse complement strand
GGAAGCTACCTCCACACTTATTTCCTAATGAAAAAAGGAAAATTATTCAAGAGAGTTCAAATTATTCATGGATTTCTAATGAATTGTTTAAAACAGGGCTAGATTGTGTGATCAGAAGATGTGTTCGGGAAGATAAAATGACTGACATCCTCAAGGCATGTCATGATGAACCTTGTGGTGGACACTTTGCTGACAAGAGGACGGCCTATAAAATCCTTTCTTTAGGATATTATTGGCCTTCTCTCTTCAAATATGCAAAACAATATGTTAGAAGGTGTGACAGCTGCCAGAGAGTTGGGAGACCGACTCTTTCAAATGAAATGCCATTACAGCCAGAGGTACTCATCGAACCCTTTGAAAAATGGGCTTTAGATTTCATTGGACCAATTAATCCACCATATAGACAAAAAAAATATATATTGGTTTGCACTGATTATGTCACTAAATGGGTAGAAGCCAAGGCATTGCCTTCTGCCACTGAAAATTCAGTTTTTCAATTTCTTTTTGAGGATATTTTTACTCGTTTTGGTGTCCCAAGAGAAATTGTGACTGATCAGGGAAGTCAATTTACATCTAACTTGATGGAGAAGCTGATGGAAGAATACAAAATCAAGCACATAAATTCTACTCCTTACCATCCTCAAGCAAATGGCCAAGTGGAATCTACAAATAAATTTCTTTAGAGCATCATCACCAAAATTGTTCATCTCCACAGAAGAGATTGGGCAGAAAGGCTTCCTCAAGCCTTATGGGCCTACAGAACTACATGGAGGAACACAAAAGGGCATTCTCCCTATGAACTTGTTTATGGGAAAGAAGTCCTGCTCCCCATTGAGTTTCAAGTCAAGACCTTCAAGATGGCAGTTTAGTTGGGGATGAATCCATCAGAAGCCCAAAAGCACAGAATGGAACAGCTGAATGAGCTAGATGAGATCAGATAAGAAGCAATTCTAAGAACTGATCTAGTTCAACATCAAAGAGCTAAGTGGCATGATAGATATATTAAAGAGAGAAAGTTTCAAGAAGGAGATTGGGCTTTACTGTTTGATTCCAAGTTTAAAGACTTCAAAGGAAAGTTTCAGACTCATTGGCTTGGGCCATATGAGATTGATAAAGTTTTTGACAATGGAGCAGTAAGAATCAAGACCATTGATGAATTTCAGACTCCTCTTGTTGTGAATGGCCACCGATTGAAAGTTTATCATAAGCCACTTTCCAGAGAATAGTTTGTCAAAGTATTCCAAGAGAATTCTGCAATAAGGCTGGTGGAGAATAATCCTTCTCCCCCATCAGCCTAATCTTGGTTTCTTGTAGTTTCTAAATAAAAAATAAAAAAAAAATGTATAAGCGTGAAAACCAATCATGGATTGGCAATCTTATACAGAAAATATGGAGTGAAAATCAGGGGCACCTGACACTCTATATTTTCCAAAAAAATCTCCTCTCATGTTCTTTTCATCTTCACTCCATCTCACTCACTCATTCCATTTCATTCCACTTCCATTTCATTCTTATCATCATTCTCACTCCATTTTCACTCCATTTTCATTCCATTCCATTTCATCAATAAAATTCCCCATTCAGGACTATTTTCATTCATTTGTTTTCCTTTAAACTATCTTTGTGCAGATCAAGGGGTGTTGTTTCAATTTCCACAGCTGGCCACCGTTTTCGCAGCTGGAACTTATTTCTGCAGCTAGAAACGATTTCCGCAGCCAGCATCACTCTGTTTTCAAAATACAATCAACTGTTAGTGCCAAAATCATGAAATGTAGGTGTACGTGAGCTAAAGACATGGGGCATCTCCAAAATATCAAAAAAGAGCAACTGGTTAGAAACCTTGAGCAAAGAATGACAAGTGTCCAAAGGTATGATCAAAAATCTCTATCAAACAACATTTCAAGTCATCATTATGTATAGTTATTAACCCATAACCGGTTCTTCTATGTGCAATGATTTAATATATTCACCCACTACCATTCTTATTCCGCAATACCATTCCATACACCTCGCATTCATTTTTCCTAACGGTCTTATGATTACTCCGAGTTCAAACTCAAAAATGACCACACTTCTATTTATGACCCGTACTCCTAAGACGTGACCTATTGTATTACGACTCTTCCCAGCCATAATTTTCTGCAGCTGTCTGTTGAGACGTGTAAATCTCACATACAGTCACCTGACTCGGGAGAATCCTGCTGTTACTCCACTCATATCATAATCCCCGCATATACTCATGCTTCATTTTATGAACTCGGTCACAGTCACCACTGCTCACCCACTGTTCTTCCTGTGATTCGGGCATTTCTCTGTTTCCGACTGCAGTCACTACAGTTTGCTTGACACTTTGATTGCAGCCACTGCATTCATCCTAAACCCCAATTGCAGTCACTACAGTCTCTCCTAAAAACCCTGTGACAGAGCCATTCTTCCTTAACCCTCACACGTAGAAAAACCCTCAGTGAATTTAAAGCCGAGGATGGGAAAATTGCTGAGAGCCGAGCCGGAAGGATCAAAATACTTGGAGGGTTATCCACAAGTAAAGGAGTTATTAAAGAAAGCCAAATGGCTCCGGTTTATTCAGAAATTCAAAGGGTATAACAAGGAAGTGACTAAAACCTTTACAATGTCCTTTAATGGACAAACAATGGAGGTTGGAGACTTAAAGTTTGTAGTGACCGAGGCCACAATAGCAGCAGCCACGGGCCTACCTCAAGACAGAGAAAGATGGTTCAAAAATAGAAGCGTGGATGATCAAATCTAGAGAACCATGCTACGAAATCAAGGTATGGATACCACTGTATTCACCAGAGGCATCCATGTGCATGTATTAGAAGAAGAATGGTCTGGTCTATTGTTGGTCATACAAAAATTTATCAAATGTGAGGGTCGTTTTGGCTCTATGTACATGTATCATGTGAGGTTAATGATGAATTTTATAGATGGCCACGTTCTTAATTTACCACATTTTCTGCTAGCAAGTTTGAAGAAGATGAGTGTTACGGTTCAAAAGCATGTAGGTAACATTGAGCCACATCTTTACCATCATGGGCTCATAAGAATTCTGATTGAGGATTAGTTAAAGAAAACTAAGGATACTTGGGAACAATTTTTAACAAGAAACTACTTCCAAGAGCCATCTGAGGCCTCTAGAAGTAGTCCACCAAAAGTCCCAAGGAAAAGTAGGAGGAGGGAGAAAAATGTTACAGCCAAAGATTCCCCTACAAAAGAAATTGAAGAAACTGTCCAAAAAGAGGAAGAAGACCAGCCCAAGAATAAGAAACAAAAGAAATAAAAGGGAAAAATAACCACTCAAGAGGTCTCTCCATCCCCTGAGAAATCCTTAGAAGAAGACTACCAGCCTTTGTCAGAAAGGCTAGTAGATCTTAAAGCTGCTGCCATGGCCAAGAAACAACAGAAAGGGAAACAGAGTGCAGAAAAGACAAGTATGAGTTCATCCTTGAGAAGGAGCTCTCGGCTAAAAGGAAAATGGAAGAAAACCAAGGGAGATCAGTCCCACTTTATTGATTTAAGTGAAGAAATACTTGAGAAATATCCAGAACAGCCAAGCCTTGAAACAAGTCCTCCACGAGAGGAAAGTCCTTTTCGGCCAGAAGGAGCGAGCAATCCTCCTCCACCAGATTTTGAGTTTAGACAGAGAAAGTCACCTGAGGTGGATCCTAATCAGCAAGAGGTATACAATTACCTGGAATCCTTAGAACAATCAGCTGCAGGAACAAGTACCTCTCTGCCACTTGATGCACAGGTTCAGTCTCTGAAACAAGAAGTATTTGAGCTAGAAGTCCTAAATAGACACATAATACAAGACAATGAAACACTTAAAGAGTAGGGTAAGGTAGACAAAATTTTCCATGATAATACCATGCTTCATTTAGGACAGTGGCAGAAGAAGAATAGAAGACTGAAGAAGAGATGAAAAAATTTAAGCAGAGCTTTAATTAACCTCAAATTCAAATGTCTGGTTAGAAAACCAAGGATGATGATGATGATGGCATCAAAGAAAAAGAAAAGAGGACTAGATGTCCTTGCAGAAGCCTCAGAGCATGTGGATTAAAGGGAAATCACTCAATTTTGGTTGCATGAGGACATGCAACACCTTCACAGTGGGGGTATGTTGAGCCTCAACCTTGCACCTTCCTATACACCCTCTTAGCCCTCATTCTCCACTCACTTCATTCATCCAGTGGTTAAACCATTGCATTATAGTCTAAAAAGGACTGTTTATATGGTTTTCTAACTATATTGATGTCTGTTGTTTGGTTTAGTTTTCTTGTTCATGCAGCTGCGGAAACTTGTCAGTTTCCACAGCCAGCACAGGATTCCACAGCTATTTTGTTAAAATTTGTGCTCTAGGTGTCCTCTAAAGAAACGAGCTACATGGGCAAGCTCCAGATGGAAGGTACATGAAACATGTCCCTTCGAATCGGCCAAATCATCCATGAGAGGCCACAGTCAACCAAAGTCAAAGACAAGGCCAGCTAAAGAGTTTAGCGGTGGCACGTCACTGTTTTGGGCACGTGAATGATACGTGGCATAGTTCTCAGCTCACGAAGGCACCAGCACACATGGAGATCGTTCCTGAAACGTGAATCTAACAGCCAACCACTCCGAAGATTTAAGAAACATAACGACAGTTACACTAGATCTCGGCTGAATAGATCTACGTGTCTATGGCAACGCAGTTAATAGCGTAGAAGATGTTAGTTAGCTGTAGTATTTTTGCATTATAAATAACGCGTCGTTGAACGCTGTAAAGAGACTTTTGATGCATGTGAATTCTGAACTGTTTATGTAATTTCCGCGCTGCTGGTTATCTTATCACCCCACTGTTTTATATGTTGTTGTTTTAAATACATGAGAAGACTTTTCTGAAGATTGCTGTGTGATTATTTGATTGGTTGAAGTGGCAGAGGGCCCCTGCACGCTGAAGCCTTGTAAAGTGTTATTTAGTTTCATTATGTTTTTGTTTTATCATTAGCTTGTACATAATATGTTGTTTTATGTTTCTGCTGTTCATATCTTCACCTTTGTTTTCTTAGAGCTGTAAACTGATCAGTGTTTTTCTGCAAGTTCTTTTAGGCAGCTTTGGCAATTTTTCATCTTTTTGATAATTTTTGGCATATGAGATCATCTTGTCCTTCCTGCTAACTTTTATTTTCTGGAGTTTACATTCAGCATTGTCCTTTTCAAGTTGTGATTTGCTTATTTCTTTTTCTGCTAGTTACATATCATACTGCTTAACAATTTATGATTTCTTTCTCTGGTCAAATGACTATATCAGCAGGAAATCAGAATATTACTAACTGTAGTGTGATTTAGTTGTCATATTGCTTACTCATGGTTGCTTTCCATAAAGTAGATTGAGTTGAATGGTAAAGGACTAGAAGAGTTTAAGTAGCGTGATTAGTTTCTTTTCTGCAATTTACATTTAGTTATCATATTTCTTGATATGTTCATGATTACCTCCCCAAGGTAGATTGAGATGAGGGGTAAGGGATTTGAAAAATTCAAGTAGTGTGATTAGTTTCTTTAATGAAATTTACTTTCTTGAACAGTTAGATATCATATTGCTTAACTTGTTTATGATTACTTCCCACCAGGTAGATTGAGCAGAAGGGCAAAGGATCTGAAAAGTTAAAGTAGTGTGAATTAGCTGCTTTGCTTTAAGTTTGAGTTGTTTTTCAAGTTTTTGCTTTCTTTTCATTTTCAGCAGCAAGGATACTGTGCCATTGTCATTAGTTCGCTATTTGATGCATTTATTTTCTCTTAAGAATTGATTTCATTTTAGTTGTTGTAAAGCTTTCTTTTAAGCACTTTCAAGTTTAGAAACCATCACCACCCACACTCCATACTTCACTTTCATTCTCACCATCACACATTAAGGAAAAATAAGATCCAAAAACAAACTAAAAATATTAAAACGACAAAAACCCAAGGAAATGGTTATCTAGTAAATATAGTACACTTCACTTCGTCAGTTTACGAACCTCGGGTTGACATTCTAAATAGCAATTTAGATCACACTAAATTGACCAAACATCAGGCATGATGGTTCCCCACTGTATTCCTGTTGAGCCTGTCTGTTATTCGGGTTCAAGTTCAGTTGAGCAGGTATTTTGGGTTGCCTCGGTGGAGCAGGAGCCAATGGTTGTGGTTAAGCAGGTGGTGGAGGCAAAAGAGTAGGAGGAGAGTTGTACTGGGGCCTCCACCCCTAATGAGGTGCATTCCACTGAGGCTGTGGCTAAGAATAAGAGTGAAATGAATGAGCAGTTGGTTGAGAATGGTATCGAGATGGATATGACCAAGGAGGGGGTGTGGACTAGGAAGGATGAGAAGGGGGACCCCAAGAAGGCATGGAAGTGGCTTGATTGGGGTTGTAATATGCCTGGGATGTCCCTTTCATTCCCTACTGGTAATTTCTGGGCCCGTATGTGTTGGAAATAATATTGAGAGGGGGGTGAATCAATATTATCAGGTCAATTATTTTTATTTCACAATCAGATTTGTATACACTACTTCAGTTAGTAAATATTGTGTATGTACGCAACTTCAGTTCAGGAAACAAGCGTATATGAGAAGACTTTGTAATTTAGATTATTCTTCATATGTTGATCATTAATCTGTGCATCAAATCATATGAATAGTAACTAGGAACAGTAAAATAGAACAAGCAATCACACATAAGAACACAAGATATAAGGTGGAAACCCAATGTGGGTGAAAACCACCTGCTGCAATTCGTCTCTATCTTCTTTCAATTAGAAACTTCTTTTTACAATGTTCCTGTACTGGTGAAGTCTTATACCAGTACGCAAGCTGCTACCTGCAGAAGGCTACAACCTTATCTCGTTCTCCAGCTTCTTCTGGGAGGGAGCTACAACCCCCTTAGCTCTTGTACTAGCTGAGATACTAGTACGTAGGTGTTGACCTACAGAAGGCTACAACCTTCGATTTTCTTCCAAGGACCTTATTTCATAAATTTTTAGACTGGATCCATGAATATCAATCAAACATCAAGTAGATATGCAACAAATAATCTCCTTTGTACAAATATTGAATCAACCACTAACTTCTCAGAATGTTGTAACTAGAAAATAGTACCAGTAACCAGACACCAATTATGAACCCAGAACACTGCAGCAATAAATAGAAGCAGTTAAAACATATTTTAAGAGATGTATGCCACTTCACTAGTAGAAAGATGCATACGTACGTAGCTATGACAAAGTAAACCAGCGTATACGTAGTATTCACTTGCTTAACCTGTGTGTATACGCGCCTCTGCTATGTCTAACCTGCGTATATATCTATAAAGATAATTTATTATTTGACTTAATCAGACATCAGTTATATCCAGATTATTAGATTTATAGATCTAATAATGCGCCAAATATAATAGATCAAAATCACACAATGATACTACTATTCAAGCCTTGAGTTCTCGACCCATCAATAGATCTTAACCATCGTGAAGTGCTCCGGTTCCTCCTTGATTCAGATGCAGCTACAACTCACCAACCAATCACCAATATTCCAGATCTTGCTCCTCTTAAGATATTCAACACATAAGTCAATGCCTTTGCCAAATGATCTCCTTCCCTTTTTATAGTCTTAGGCCTTACTCAAACCATGGTCCAAAACCATTGAGAACTAATACTAGGGACCCAATACTTGGGTTCAACACTTTAAATGCAATACTAAGGACCAAAACCATAGGTTCAAATATGTCCGACTAAATACCATGGACCAACCATAAGTTTTCCCAAAAGTACGTGCTTTTCTTTACATGAAAGTGTGTGCATATGTATATGCGCCTTCTGATCGGTAAACCCGCATGTATACGCGACTTTGATACAAGGAACCTGCGTATAACTCTTTTTCTTTCATTCTGAGAGCCTGAACTGTGATTTGCCATTTGAGTAAGTTTCCATCAAGGACAACACTTATGTCATAGAGGCAATCCTATTCCAAACCTATGTCATAATGCCAAGAATCTCCCCCTTTGGACTTGATGGCAACCCAAGGTCACTCAAAGTCATTCTCCCCCTTTGACATCAAGGGAAAAGGGTTGTGCTCCCCTTGAGTTCATGCTGAAATCTTTGCTGTGCTGTGGTGTCCAAGCTCCCCCTGACTTGTAGGCGAGGTCTGCAAGAAGATGTTCTATAAAAGAAACATGACTTTATACATCATAAATGACCATCCTATCACCAAAGACTCATACAAACATCCATCTCCCATCCAAATGGGAATATACCAGTATTGACTTATCCACCCAACCAAGTGGGGAAACATGATAAAATAAGAACATTTCATCATTCATCCTAGGCATAGTGGGGAAACCAAAATAGACCGTTACATGACCTTGATAAAGGAAATATAGAGACAAATTATCTACAACAAGACTGATAGTTATCAACAACCAACATCAGCAGCATTTGTCAATCATGATTCAGACCAGCACCCATGTTCTCCTTCTACACTTGTTCCATCTGAAACCAAACCAACTGTGAATTTGAACCAAGATCTTCTAATATAATGCCAACAATGCATTATTAGAAGAATATATGCTCCCCCTGAACCTGTGCCAGATGGTTTCTGTCAGACCCATATCAGACTCTTTTCATCCTAAGCCTAGCCCCACTTCTTTTCTTATATATGCGACTGTCCCTTAATAAACCGACGTATGTACGCGGATCCTCCTCATTCAACTCGTGTACAACCACTTTTCTCTGAAACAGAAAAAATTCAACAACAAGGTGATGCATAATCTACCCCCAGCTTCTGTCTGAGGTATTCAAATGTCTCCCTGGGTAGTGATTTGGTGAGGATATTAGTAACTTGTTCCTTAGAGGGAACATACTCCAATTTGACCTTTTGTTCAAGCACTTGTTCCCGGAGAAAATGTTACTTGATCGGTATGTGCTTGGTCTTTGAATGCATGATAGGATTCTTTGAAATACTGATTGCACTTGTATTATCACAAAAAATGGAGATAGGTGGAGTACAAGTGATTTGAAGTTCTTGCAATGTTTGCATCATCCAAAGGAGTTGTGTGTAGCAAGATGTAGCAGCTACATATTCTACTTCAACTATAGATAATGCAATAGAACTTTGTTTCTTGCTGAACCAAGACACTAATCTAGGACCCATGAAGAATGCACCACCACTAGTGCTTTTTCTGTCGTCCACGCTTCCTTCCCAATCCACATCTGTATATGCATGAAGTGTGAGATATGTACCTTTAGGATACCATAAGCCATAGTTTTGAGTTCCTTGAAGATACTTGAAAATTCTCTTAACTGCCTAAACATGAGTTTCTTTTGGATTTGCCTGAAACCTTCCAACTATTCCCATTGCATGCATAATGTCTGGTTGGGTTCCAATTTGATAGAGTAGACTAGAAATCATGGATCTATATGTTGGTTGATGTACTACTATCAATTCATCATTTGCACTGAGGTTGCATCCTGTTACCATAGGGGTACATACTGGTTTCGAATCCTCCATCCCATATTTCTTCGAGATCTGCCTGAGATACTTGGTTTATGATAGAAAAATTCCATGTTTGTTTTGTTGGACTTGTAAACCAAGAAAATATGTGAGTTCACCAAGCATGGAAATTTCAAACTCTTTCTGCATCACCAAGGCAAACTTTTGACTCATGTCTTCTTCATTGCTACCAAAGATGATATCATCAACATACACAACAAGTATTAGCAACTTATCATTGTCAAATTTTATATATAGATTGCTATCGTTTGATCCTTTTAACTTGTTGATGGAGGTAGTTATCCAACCGATAATACCAAGCCCTTGGAGCCTGTTTAAGGCCATAGAGAGCCTTTTTGAGTCTGCATACAATTTTTGGATCATTTACAAGAATAAACGCATCTGGTTGTTCAATATATACTTCTTCATCCAAGTCTCCACTCAGGAAGGCAGACTTCATGTCCATTTGAAATACTTTGAACTTTTGAAAGCTAGAAAGAGCAAGGAACATTCTTATGGCCTCAAGTCTAGCAACTGGTGCAAAAGTTTCTTCAAAGTCTATCCCTTCTTGTTGAGCATACCCTTTGCAAACAAGTCTGACCTTATTTCTAATCACATCTCCATTTTCATTCAGCTTATTTTTGAATATCCATTTTGTTCCTATGACATTCTTATCTTTTGCTCTAGGAACCAACTCCCAAGTGTTATTCTTTTCAATCTGCTCAAGTTCTTCATCCATTGCCTTGACCCAACATTCATCTTTGCATGCCTCTCTTACATTTTGTGGTTTTGTGGAGGAGACAATGCTAAGTAGCTTGAAGCTTCTGAAATTGTTCTTCTTGTTTGTATACCTGCCTCTTTCTACCCCAAAATTTGATTTTCTGGATGATTCTTTTGAACGTACCTGGATGGAGTCTTCTCTTCTATCCTTATCCGGTTTTCTGGTGCCTCTTGGGTTTCTTCTTCATCATAAGTCTGATTTGATGTTGAATGATATTTCTCATCATCTTCGAAATCTACATATTTTACTTGCCTATGAATGTTTCCTTCTTCATCAACCACTACATCAATATTGTCAACAATTTTTCCAAGTATTTTATTGTAACACTTATATGCTTTGCTGTGGGGAGAGTATCCAAGGAGAATGCATTCATCTACTCTAGGTTAAAACTTGCCAAGATTTTCATTAGTCTTTTTGATATAGCATTTGCTTCCAAAAATTTTGACGTATTTTACCGTAGGCGTCTTACCATACCAGAGTTCATGAGGAGTTTGAGTGTTGTTCACCCGGACATTTGTTTTGTTGAGAATAGTGACTGCAGCAAATGCAGCTTCACACTAGAAAGTCGTGGGAGTTTCAGACTCATCAAGCATAGCACGAGCCATTTGTTGGACCATTCTATTCATCCTTTCCACTACTCCATTTTGATGAGGAGTCCTAGCAGTAGAGAATTCCCTTCTTATTCCATGTTCTTCACAAAAATTGAAAAATTCATTTGAGGTAAATTCTCCTCCTTGATCAGACCCGAGGCATTTGATTCTGCGATTTGATTCATTCTCCACCAAGTCTTTGAATGATTTCAATTTTTCGAAAGCTTCATATTTATGCTTCATAAGTCCTATCCAACACATCTTGGAAAAGTTGTCAATGAACAATATAAAATATTCTTCTCCTCGAGGTGACCTTTTCCTAGATGGACCACATACATCAATATGGACAAGTTCAAGTGGCCTGCTAGTTGATCCTTCCTTCTCAGGGAAATTAGTTCTGGTTTGCTTACCAAATTGAAATGATTTGCATGTTGTATTTTCTGGAATTCTAATGTCAGGTAGATCACGAACCGCCTGATATTTGCATGCTTTCCTTAGTTGTGAGAAGCTTAGATGCCCCATCCTTCTGTGCCATAGCCATTGTTCATCATTCTTGCTTATATAGAATTGTTGTTGTCCTCCCTTGAGTATATATAAATTATTTGGAGTTCTTATGCCTTTGATCACCGTTTCTCCTGTATCAAGCTCACGAATAATGCATCCATTTGATGGAAATATTACTTCATTTCCTTGATCGCACATTTGACTGACACTTAATAAATTATGCTTTAAGCCATCAAAATACATAACATTTCCAGCCTTGACCTTTTCTTTCAAAAGAACAGAACCTTTACCTGTTATGAGTGCAGGGGTGTCATTTCCAAATGAGACCTTCTTTTCCTTTTCTAAGCCACTATATGGCTGAAGTTTATTTTTATCACCTGTCATATGTTTTGAGCATCCACTGTTGATGTACCACTGATTTTCTTTTCCTTCTACATATAAGGCTATCCCACATCTTTCTGGTTGCGATTCTTTCTTTTTCCATGTTTTGGGACTCAATGAAACTTGCTCCTTCTGAGTTGTTTGCCGAAACCTACTTCTCCATTCAGAATCTTCATGACCGAAGTTGTTACAAATAGAACATTCTACTTCATTCTCAAGAGCAGAAAAGTTATTGTAGGTCATTTTCATGATCCCAGTCATACTTCTTTGTTTTTGAGCTTCTCTAGTCATGATGGTCTTGTAGGAAACACATTGAGCAACTTTGTGACCAAAGTTGTGACAAGAGAAAAAGTGGCCATTGAAGAAACTCCTGCGATTATCAAATCTACCAGCCAAATGATTGTAGTTTCTACTGACATCCATTCTTGAGGAAAATTGAGAATGATTTACCTGTGGTTTGTTGTAGCTTTTGTTCATCCTTGAAGTAGATTTCCCCCGGTTTACCTGGTAGTATTTGTTCATTCTTGAGGTAAATTGTCCCTGATTTACCTGGTGATCTCCATTGGGCTTTTGTTGTCAATTGTCAACCTGCTCACTTCTCCTTGCAGCTTCAAGATAACTTTTGGAGGTAGATGGCTTCTGTGCTTGAGATGTTTCTTTGGTATACCCAAGACCTGTCTTGATTAGAGGAGAACACTACACTTTGATAATATCATCTAAAGTTTCAGATCCTTTAGCAAATCTAAGATTAAGAGATTTCGTTTTCTCAATGTCCTTTCTAAGTCCCACAATTTCACATTCTAACTTTTCATTGTTTTTCTCCATTTCAGCAAGTTGGGATGTCAGAGTATCTATAATCATATTTTTCTCCTCTAAGCAAATTTTGAGTTTAGAAATTTTTTCATAAAGACTTTCTTCATCTATAGCATCCAATAAATCATCATCTTCAAAAGCCATCAAAAGTATATAATCATTACCTTGTTCATCTTCATCGCTATTTGAAATTCCATCATTGTCTTGATGTGTGTAATAGCTCTTCTTACTTACATTATGTTTTCTGTTCCATCTAACTGGTTCCTTACCTTTGTCAAGTTTATCTTTATGAGGACACTTGGCAGCATAGTGACGGACTCTTCCACAAGAAAAACATTTGAAAGGTAGCTTACCTATTAATCTTCCAGAACCCCGTTGAAGGTTCTTGACAAAATTTGATTCTTCCTCTTCTTCCGACATATGCCCTGAGTCATTGTAATCTCCTTTTTCTGAGGCTTTGAATGTGGCTTCTCTCTTGTCTGATGGTCCCCCTTTTCTCATTTCGTAAGCAGTTAGGATTCTATGTAGCTATGACATGGTAAGGCTCTGTAGATTTTGTTTTTCTTCTATGGCAGAAACTTTTGATTCAAACTTAGAAGACAAAGATCTTAAACCTTTTCAACCAAAACAACTTCTTTTATTTCTTCACCCAAATTTTTCATACAATTAACAATCTCATCTATGCGTAGGAAATAGTTAGCCACACGTTCATCATTGTACATTCTAAGATTTTCATATTGAATTTTGACAGTTTGTATTTTTGCTCGTTTTACCTGTTCATCTCCTTCATAGCTCAGAATGATCTTGTCCCATATCTCTTTTGCAGTTTTGAGCTGCATAACCTTGACGAATTCTGATTGAGACAGGCTCCCTAATAGAGTATTGACAACCTTTGCATTTGTTTCATACTGCTTCTTACCAACCGTATCTGTAGGAGTTTCTAATGGAAAAGTGTATCCTGTTTCCACAATATCCCAAACTTCTGTACCAAGAGATTGAAGATATGTAGTGATTCTTACCTTCCAATAGACGAAGTTGCTTCCATAAAAAATCGGTGGCCTGATAGATGCTTCTCTTTCGTAGTTGCTCATGATGATAGATCTTCCTTCAAGCGATCAAGCTTCTTCTGAAGGATCTACTATGATACCAATTGTTGGAAATAATACTGAGAGGGGGGTGAATCAATATTATGAGGTCAATTATTTTTATTTCACAATCAAATTTTATATGCTACTTCAGTTAGTAAATACCGCATATGTACACAACTTCAGTTAAGGAAACAAGCATATATGGGTAGACTTTGTAATTTAGATTATCCTTCAGATGTTGATCATTAATATGTGCATCAAATCATATGAACAGTAACCAGGAATAGTAAAACAGAACAGGAAATCGCACATAAGAACACAAGATATAAGGTGGAAACCCAATGTGGGTGAAAACCACCTGCTGCAATTCATCTCTATCTTCTTTCAATTAGAAAATTCTTTTTACAATGTTTCTATATTGGTGCAGTCTTATACCAGTACACAAACTGCTACCTACAGAAGGCTACAACCTTCTCTCATTCTCCAGCTTCTTCTGGAAGGGAGCTACAACCCCCTTATCTCTTGTACTATCTGAGATACTAGTACGTAGGTGCTGACCTATAGAAGACTACAACCTTCTCTTTTCTTCCAAGGACCTCGTTTCATAAATTTTCAGACTGGATCCATGAATATCAATCAAACATCAAGTAGATCTGCAACAACCAATCTCCTTTGTACAAATACTGAATCAACCAATAACTTCTTAGAATGTTGTAACCAGAAAACAGTACCAGTAACCAGGCACCAATTCTGAACCCAAAACATTGCAGCAATAAACAGAAGCAGCTAAAACATATTTTAAGAGATGTACGCTACTTCACCATTAGAAACCTGCGTACGTACACAGCTATGCCAAAGTCAACCAGCGTATACGTAGTATTCACTAGCTTAACCTGCGTGTATACGCGCCTCTGCTATGTCTAACCTGCATACAGATCTATAAAGATAATTTATTCTTTTATTTAATCAGACATCAGTTATACCCAGATTATCAGATTTATAAATCTAATCATGTGCCAAATACAATAGATCAAAATCACACAATGATACTACTATTCAAGCCTTGATATCTCGACCCATCAATAGATCTTAACCATCGTGAAGTGCTCAGGTTCCTCCTTGATTCAGATGCAGCTACAACTCACCAACCAATCACTAGTATTCCAGATCTTGCTCATCTTAAGATATTCAACACATAAGTCAATGCCTTTGCCAAATGATCTCCTTCCCTTTTTATAGTCTTAGGCCTTACTCAAACCATGGTCCAAAACCATTGAGAACTAATACTAGGGATCCAATACTTGGGTTCAACACTTTAAATGCAATACCAAGGACCAAAACCATAGGTTCAAATATGTCGGATTAAATACCATGGACCAACCATAAGTCTTCCCAAAAGTACGCGCTTTGCTTTACATGAAAGTGTGTTCATACGTATACGCGCCTTCTGATCGATAAACCCGCGTGTATACATGACTTTGATACGAGGAACCTGCGTATACCTCTTTTTCTTTCATTCTGAGAGCCTGAAATATGATATGCCATTTGAGTAAGTTTCCATCAAGGACAACACTTATGTCATTCAGCCAACCCTGTTCTAAACCTGTGTCATAATGCCAACAATGTGGCCTCCTTTGGTTCATGAAATAGAGTGGTTCAGTGTCTCCTTCAGCCCCCTGGTATGCAGCTTTAAGTTCGGGCAAGGAAGGGCACTAATTCGTAGAATGGCCTTCTTCACAGACTGAACACACTTCTATAGAGTTCAATGGACATTCGTTCCTAGGATGCCTTCTAGTGAATCTAGTGAAAAAAAATGGCCAAAGCCCACTCTACTTCCTCTTGTTTTCTTTTTAGATGCAAGGTATCCATTTGCATGGCAAGATTCTACATCATCTTGCTCTTGAAATATTCCAGTAGATTTCCAAATTCACCTCTACAGGATGAGTTGGATGAGGAAGTACTGGCTAGGGGTTGACTTCCCCTACCTCTCTTTCTGGCTGCCCTAGAATGGTTTATAAACACAGTCTTTATGTCTTCATAAGGTAGTAGGTAGATTTCCCCCCCAACCAGCAAATGAAGGGTATCTAAAAGGTCTTCCGGGACTCCTCTAAGTAGGACCAACTTTAGAGATTCAGGGTTAAGTGTGCACCTAGCCCTTTTATAACTGAGTTGAAGCCTCTCTTCATAATCTTCCAAGGATTCATCACTTCCCATGGTTATTCGAAAGATTTCTTCCTTGGTATCCTTTGACCTACAATATTTTTGGTACTTGTTATTAAAGGCTTGCTGCATATGAGCCCAAGTTGTGATGCTATTGCTAAGTAACCCCATGAACTAGCATAATGCTGCATCCTTGAGGGTAGAAGGAAACAATTTCAACTTCCACTTATTTTTTGCATAGTCATAGGTCCGACAGGTAACAACAAATTCAAACAAAAAGGCATCAGGATCTTCCGTAGTCAACCCATGGAAGTGAGGTAAGGTTGAAGGACTTATGTTCTTCATTTTAGTGTCCCCATTGGTCTCTCAAATGGGAAAGGTACCCTCTACTCTTTCCCCATTCCCTCTAACATTTCTGTTTTCAGCCATGGTCTTAAGAGGGATGGTTTCTTGCCCTTCTTTTGCTATAGGATCTTTGTATATCTTTGGTGGTTCACCTATAGGTTCTTCTAGATCACTGCCACCGAAGAAGAGAGAAGGGTGACTTTGTGATGTGGTGGGGGTGTTGGGTAGGAATTTCCCTGAATTATCTTTGTTCTTACGAGGCATGAAAGGAAATCTCTTTTTAGGTGATTTTTGTTTTTTTTCTGCTTGTACCTACAAAACTGAAATGGATTGAACAAAAAATTGCAACTAACTGAAATGAACTTGCTGAAATGAAATTGTAGAATTGAAATGAAAGCAAGGAAATGACTAATCTACTTTGCTGGAATGGAAATTGCAGAATTGAAAGGGCTAATCTACTTTTGCTGAAATGGAAATTGCAGAATTGAAATGAAAGCAGGAAATGCCTAATCTACTTTGTTGAAATGAAAATTGCAGAATTGAAATGAAAGCAAGAAATGCCTAATCTACTTTGTTGAAATGGAAATTGCAGAAATGAAAAGAAAGCAGGGAATGCCTAATCTACTTTTGCAGAATTGAAATGAAACAACTACTCTACTTTTGTTTAGATAAACTACTTATCAGAATGTTGCAGTAGAAAATAGAAGAAAAGTAGTAATCACATAATACTCTGACGCTTCCCCAGTAACGGTACCAAAAAGTGGTGAGCACCAGTATTGCAGCAATAATGTTGCAACTCCTCGGGCTTCCTACTTTACTTTTATCAACCCGGTAGTTCGTAACAAACTTGGAAGCGACGGTGTCGTATGCACAAGTACTAGCTCTTACTATAGGTTCTCACTTGGTTAGCTGGCACAAGATCATTAGGAGATTAAGCCAACTTCTATGAATTCTTAGAAGAAGCTTTTAACTGTGATGGAAGAAAGCTAACTCTACAAGGACTATTCTACTTGCAGAAAGAGAAAGAAGACTAGAATGTAAAAGCAAACCCTAGCAAACCCTAATTTACCCACTAACCATACTTTTGCAAGAAAAGAGATGAAAACTGATGAAATAAGTGCCATTGAATAATGAAAAGGTAAATTGCATTTATTCTAGCTACTTTTGAAAATAAATGAGAAGAAAAAATATTTTTGTGATTTTGAGTGTTTTTATGTGAAATTATTATGCTTGTGATTTATCTGGTTATGATTTTGCAGAGGTTTGGCGGCAAAGGAAGGTGGAGTTGACTTTTGCAAAGGTGGAGGAAGGCATGGAGAAGTCCTAAGAATCCCCTAGTACAATTCTGAAGACTTACATTACAATCAGATTTGAAAAAACCACTTACAGGGAATTCTACAGGAGGCTGCAGTGGATCTACAGGAGGATCTACAGGAGGAGGTTGAGAGCGATTTTTGGAGTTTTGAAGGTGGAAAAATGATGGGAAAGGGTAACTGAAGGCTAGATGAAGGTGTTGAGGTGTCTAGAGCTTGTCAAGAAAGATCAAGAAAGAACATGATGGTTGGATTTGTTCAAATGGCAAGAGGGAATCTTATGGAGAAAAATGCAAAAATTAGAGTAGATTAGCGAAATGTTGCGAATGACTTGGGAAATCTGTGAAAAGTGAGTTGGTGCTGGCTGCTTTATGGATGTATGGTGAAGTGGTATGATCTACTTACGAAAACTGATCAAAGAAAGGACTAACTATACCATGAAAACAAAACGTTTTCTAGCTTGATCTAATTTCTCACCTACAAATAGAAAATCATAAACAGTAAGCTTTGAATAGAAAAGTATGTAGAGAGATTTATTGTAAAGTAATAGGAAATGATCTAGGAAACTATAGCTAAAGAAATACATTAATCTTTCCAAA
The DNA here is from genome assembly GCA_000404065.3 of Pinus taeda. NCBI lineage: Eukaryota > Viridiplantae > Streptophyta > Pinopsida > Pinales > Pinaceae > Pinus > Pinus taeda. The sequence goes on along the minus strand of APFE031599531.1, from coordinate 35,734 downwards.
TCAAGTCATCACACTAGAAATTGCATGGGAGAGCAAAACTGTGTTTTTGATAGCAGTAGTAGTGCCTTGAACTTAAATCATAGTCCGGGAAAGGGAGAAAGAAGATCAGGGCCTACTGTTGGCCTTTTTGAATCTTAGTTTTTCACTGCATTAACCTACTTGAGCAACTGAAACAAAAACAACTATGCAAACCATCAAAAGCAACCTAATCTAACAAAGTAAAATGAATCTATGTAACAGAAATTAGCTCATGAATTGAAGAAAAAAAATATAAGTACAAAGGAAGAGGTGCTGGGAAGCTTGGGTTAGGCCCTAAACCAAGAGATTAATCCCTCTAAAAGAGATTAGTGCTAGCTCAAAAGCTGTTTTATCTCCATTATAAAAAGTAATAGTCACATTACATGAACTGTTCTAAAAAAGAAACTCGAAAATGCGATGAACAAATGCTGCACAAAAGTGCGAAAATTCTACTAATGACTGGCTAAGATACTGAGGCTCTAAGATCCCTTATTCATACAAATGGAGTCCTCCAATTTTCCTCCTAAAATCAAGGAGCTCGGCTTCCCAGAAATGGAGATAAATAGTAGTCCTTCTTTACTTGCTCGACTGCCCCTTGGAATGTGGATCTTTGTGCTCCGAGTCGTTGATGGAGGATTTGAGGAAAGGGGATCATAAAAGAAGGAGACACCCCCTACAAATCCTATTCCCTATTTCCCTCGAGTATTTGCTGCCATTTTCTCATAAATCCCTTGACTTTGTCCAAAATTGACCAAAAAATATGCATAAAGCACACATTAGACTACATGGCAAAATGACTAACCCAATTCACTCTATTAGCATAAATATATTAAAAAAAATGAAATAAACTAATGAGAATGGTGGATTAAGTCGAATTAAGAGGAAAAATAAGCCCATATAATTACCCTTTCTAGGGCTCATCAGCTAGTATGGCCTCCTGTGAAGTTGTCTAGTTGAGGAAGTTCTTCAGTGAGATGTTGGGACATGTGTTGGATACCACCGTGATACTCTGTGACAACTAGAGTGGGATTTTATTATTAGATAATCCCGTGTTTCATGGTCGCTCCAAGAATATAGATATCAGGTACCACTTTATCCGAGATATGGTACAACGAGGAGTAATAAGGCTGCATCACATTGGGACTCATGAGTAGGTTGTTGATATTCTAACAAAACCCTTCCAGAAGATGAAGTTCTTGGCCTTCCGAGAACGATTTGGAGTCATGGAGAGGCCCTCTTATGAGGTGCCTATATGAGATGGACATTGAGCTCTAGGAGCTCCAGAGGGATTGGGGTACTTCTTGGAGTGATGAGAAACCATAGTGTGAGTGGTTCAGCCTTCTCCTAGTGGTTTAATGTGTACTAGGTGAGTGGTTCATCCTTCCCCTTCGATACCCCTTAGTGACATGCAGGCAAGATGAGTGGTTCATCCTTCTCCTGCTAAGACATCCTACCCATGCAGTCAAGGACTCATGGGAAGTACCTCTCATCTTTTCAATGAGTAGGGAAATGAGGATAGGGACCATAGTACTACCGATGGACACATCATGTACTACCATACTCTGTATGGTAGGATGACTGATATTGATCTAGGATCAATTGGAATTGACCTTGGGTCAATAAGAGTGGTATGAGACACTCTCTTTTTATTGGAACTCACTTCAAGTCAGTAAGAGTGATATGACACACTCTACCTTGATTGAGACTAACTTCGGGTCAGTAGAGAATGGTATGATAAATTTTCGATCACTTATTCTTCTTTATAGTTTAACAGAGCAGAGTAGTGCATTGATGGCAGAGATAGTACATATTGATAGGTAGATGGAGTTCCCCTAGTTGAGAGGGAGTGTTAAAATTGGAAACTAGGGCCAAAATCCAGGTGGGTCATCTTATTATGACAACTGGTATTTTTCTTCGATTCCTCTCTCTGAGAGGTGTTAGGTTTATCTAATACCATTTGATTCTAACATGTACAAATGATGTTATGAATTTATTTTGATTATGGTCAAATTGTCAAGGTTGACCAACAAACTTATGTAGGCTCAAAATCCCAACAATCACATCTATTCATCTTCAACGTTGCATATAAATAGAAGGTGACTTAACATCATTTGGACACACTCATCTTGAAACTTCTCTCTCTCTCTCTCTCTCTCTCTCTCTCTCTCTCTCTCCTCATTGATTGGGTATGGATTTCTGGGCCTCGCTATCTCTCCACACGTTTGAAATTTTAGGAGACCAAATTTCTAGATAGATTGACCAAGCATTTACCAAGATGTGTTGACCTCCTTTGACTACGTTTTTGTGAGGGCTATCTCTGTTTGGGAAGGCCACATTTTTGGGCACAAAAATTGAGGCTAAACATTGACTGTTTACCAACATTTACTATAGCTAGGTCTGACTGGAAGTGGTTTATTTGACCAAACTTTGACTGGAATGAATTTGACTATTTTGGGGGTTGTTTTATCTTACTTTTTAGAGGTCGAATTTTACTGAAGTTGACTGATTTTCTAAGGGTCAAATCTTCCATGTTGATCAACATTGACTTTTTTGGTTGGGGCTCTTTTGTTGTTGTTATAAATTATCAGATTTCTAAATTATACTATCTCTTTTTGCTGAACTATTGAATACTAAAATAAGAATTGATCAAGGGTTTCCCCACATTGGGGTTGTCCCTGGATGGTGCCACATCTTATGTCCCCTTGTCTTCTACTATTTATGTTTATGTTCTATTTGCATTTTACTATCATGTTGATGTGATTGCTAATCTGAATATTGATATTGGGCTGATAAACAAATTGAAGTAAAATTTCTCTAAAGCATAGAACATACCATTGTTGCCTAAAATTAACAAGATGATTAGTGTCATAAAATGTTGCATTGCATCCTTCAATATATGTCAGAGAACTCCTCTCACCTCACAAAACTCCTCTCATCTACAACAATAAGAGTCCTCTCAAACTTCCCGATCTCCATCTCATTCATCTTCAAATAAATTGATATTTCCATGGGTGACAAAGTGTGCTTTGGGATTTAATAGAAGGGGTTATCACTAAAAAAGAAATACAATGCAGCATAATAGTTATCAGCGGGAGGAACAACCCTACCAAGCTACTTCCTAACTAGGTCAATATACTCCTAAATTACCTCTTATAATGAACAAAAGATAACCTCAACTACCTATAGATTCTACCTTTGCATGGTAGCAATGAAAACACTGTCAAAAACAACATCTACAACAACATTTGTCAATCTCTTCTTCTAGTCAAGGGCATGCCCATCTTTTGAAAAGTATAATTCAGGTCAGGGTCCACCTCATCTAGGCTCCTCTTCTTCTTCTACTCTCCCCGTTTAGGTTTAGAATAATAACAAAGGTATTGGAAATTGATTGGTGGGTAAAAGTTATTAGGCCATTTGGGTTATTCCATTTTTAATCATTGTCTGTAAGTATTGAGTCTAAATTTAAAAACCCGTTCAGGTTCCTCTTTTTAGCTGAAATTAACCTAAGCTTTGGAGATTTGTAAGGTTTAATGGATCTAAGTATATTCTACTGAAAATTTAGTAACATGGTTTAAAACTATAGGCATTAAGATCAGAATATAAGGATGAAACAAAAAAATATTTTATGCTCACGATTACAAAACATTTTAATTTCGTGTAAAAAAGTTTGATGAAGGTCTAGTATTTGCATCCTACCAGAAAATTGAGATCAAAATCTAAGGATGAAACATAAAAGATTTTATGTTCATGATTACAAAAAATTTAATTTCATGTAACAAAGTTTGAGGAAGGTCTAATATTTTCATCCTACTAGAAAATTTGCTTGTATCACTCGAGCCCTTTGAATTTCAACATGGTAGAGTCCATTACAAAAAAAACCAACCACTAAAAAAAGGTGAAAATAAAAAATAAAATTTCATGCATTTTAACCCTACAAAAGTTAGAGAGGAGTCAACTGATCTGTACAATAAGGACATGAAAAATGCTTACTTGTCCATTGTCTTTTGATGAATTGTTGGCTGCAATCAAGATCTACATTATCATAATCATTAAACCCTTTGTACAATAAGGACATGCAAAATGCTTACTTTTGCATTGTTAATCATTTAACCCTTTGTATAAAAAGGACATGCAAAATGCTTACTTGTGCATTGTCTTTTGAGGAATTGTTGGCCACAACCAAGATCTACATTATCATAATCATTAAACCCTCAACTCTAGATGAAATTTATGCTTTGATCATATAAACCCTCAAAATGTTTACCCTGTTTACCCATAAGAACAAAAATCATGTTTAGTAAAAAGGAAGAACTCTCAGTCCAAATTAATACCCATGTGCAAATGGCCAAAATTTTACATTATCATAATATAGAAATAAGTCTTTTGGATTAATCACATTGCTAGGATTTGGCTGACGTTTTGAACCAACTAATGTGATTCATCCTCAAGACAAGGTGAGAAATCCATTGATCAGAAGGAATAAATAATAAGGATGCAGCATTGTCTAGAGTAAGCCGTTAAAAATTAGTTGTTGGATTAATCCAAAAGACTTATTTCTACATTATGGATCACAAAATGCTTAGATATAACATTATCATAATCATTAAACCCTTAACTCTAGATGAAATTTATGCTTTGATCATATAAACCCTCGAAATTGTTTACCCTGTTTACCCATAAGAACAAAAATCATATTTAGTAAAAAGGAAGAACTCTCCAGAGTCCAAATTCATACCCATGTGCAAATAGCCAAAATCTCCATGCCCAATGACCTTGCGTGTCCTCCATCTAATCGTTGATGCTCTCCTAAGGTGTTTTCCATGAAAACTCCATCTTGAGTTCAAATCCAAATAAATCCATAGATCACATTGATGGTCTTCCTTCTTTTGTAATTTCCACGCAGATATCAACAAGGCAGAGTAAAATGCAGTGCTACAATGTGATGTTGTAATCTATGAATATTTTATTTGAACTGAGCCCTAAACTGGAAATGAAAAAGAAAAGAAATATTTATAATGGAAAAAATAAAATAAATATTTATAATATAAAATAAAATATAATAAATTGAAATTGGGTTAGATGATTTAATTTTAATAAGAATTTATTAATTTTTGGGTAAGATGCTAAATTAAAAAGAAGAAGAAGAAGTTAAAAATGATATTGGGATGAGTGTAAATAGTTAAATATGGCCTCAATTAATAATAAAAAGATAAATTAATAAAAATAGTAAAATTCAATTTGTTATATTTTGATATTGTTATTAACTTGTTAATAGGCTTTGTTACAATACCATGGACTAATACCATGGCTTATCAATACTACAAGTCCAAAAACCATAAGGTATTTCACAACCAAAATATTTTATAGCAATATGACAAGATTCTTAATCGCAGATATTCACCTCCACATTATGGTAGATATTACTAACTCGTAAAAAATAGTGTTTGTTACAATACCATGGATTATCAATACCACATGTGCAAAAACCATAAATTATTTCACAATCAAAATATTTTATAAAAATATGACAAGATTGTTAACCATGGATATTCACCCTCACTTTACCATGGATATTAACTTGTAAATCAACTTTGTTACAATACCATGGCTTATCAATAACATATGCCAAAAAACTATAACTTATTTCATAGTAAAAATATTTTAATTTAATTTAATTTCCAACATTTTTTAAATTGAATTTAAAAGGGAAAATGTTACAATTTGAGATATATCTAAACCCTCTATCCTCGTGACTACTAAAAATATCCCCATAGAAATTAAATTAAGGTTTTAATAAAATTAAACTAAGATGGATCTACATCATTTATATATATAGAATCGACATAGATCCATCTTAGCTAAGGATCCAAGGGATGAGAACAAACTAATTATATGTTAAATATACTACATGATTTTTTTAAGTTTTTCATTATTTTATTTGATTGATCCAAAATATATGTTTAATATTTCACAAGAAATTAAGTCTTTTTAGTTTAGATAATCTTTTAAACAAAATACAATGTGATCAAATTTAAGGGAGAGTTGGGGAGGGGGTGGAGAGAGGGAGAGAGATAGTGCAAAAGTTGGATGGCAGAGAGAGAGAGAGAGAGGAAGAGAGAGTGATGGGGGGGAGAGAGAGTGAGGTGGGAGAGAGGGAGCAAGAGGAAGGTAGAGAGCGAGAGATGGAGTTGGAGTGGGAGAGACAGGGAGGAAAGAACAAAGACATAGAGAGATAGAGGTGGAGAGAGAGAGGAGTGAGAAGGGAGATATGTAGAGAGAGTGAGGGAGAGAGAAGAGGAGGGAAGAGAAAGAAGATGAGAGGATAGAGATATGGAGAGAAGGGGAAGGGAGAGAGATGGAAATATAGAGATGGAGAAGGACAGGGTGGGAGGAGATAGTGATAGAGTTGGACAAAAGAGAGAGGGAGAGTAATTTTGAAGGGATAGATAGAGGGAGGTGGGAGATAAGGGATAGAGAGGAAGGAAGATAGAGATGAGGAGAGGGAGAGATGGAATTGGAGGGGGTGGGAGAGGGAGGGAACAAGAATAGCATAGAGGGAGAAGGTGGAGAGAGAGAGGGGGTGACAAGGGAGTCATGGAGAGGGAGTGAGGGATAGAGGAGAGCAAGAGGGAATAGAGAGAAGGATATAGATAGAGAGGAAGAGAAGGGGAATAGAGGGAGAGTGTGTGTATTATTGGGGGGTGAGATCGAGAAAGGGAATAACATAGAGACACAAATAAAAATATAGATATTATATAGTATTATATAACCAACCTAGATCCATATTAACCTGATAACTATCAAGTGCTGAGAGGGATCCAATCTCTCGAGGTGCAAGCATTTCCTCAAGTTTTTCACTAGAAAAAATGTTTGCACGTCGAGAGATTGGATCCCTCTTGGTGCTTGATAGATCCGAGGTTAAGATGGATCTAGATCAATTAATACAATATTAAGGCATTTTTTATTTTATATTATAGTCATAAAAAATAAAATTTCTCTTCAAATTAATTTCATATTGGAACTAGATCCAGTTAGATTGAATGAATAGACTTAAAAAAAATAGATAAAATATTTCTTTATTTAAAAATAAATGTTTTAAATTACAAATTATTAGAGATAAATAATGCAAAGTTGGCTCACCTATCCACCATGTGAGGATGATGAAGTGTTTAAGGAAGGATAATATTTTAACCAATCTTTAACAACTTTTCAATCCCCTATCACTTGTAAGTTTAGATTTCTTGACACAATTAAGACGACTAACATAAAAAAAATGATTCATATTATTGTAGTACTTGTTAGATAGTTGTATTTTTGTTCTTAGACTAAATTAGTCATTCATGTTAGTCATTTTTAGTTTTATTACTTATTAGCTAGTCACATATTTTAACCCATGACCAAATTAGTGATTTATGTTAGTTGTTTTTAGTTCTATCACTTAAGATTGCTCATTTTTGGTAGTATTTCACTTGGAAAAGTTGCGGTGACTAACTTTTTAAGGTCACCTAGTCACTACTTTCTCATTTTGTACTAGTGATAATTTTCATTATTTTCATAAATAAATATGCCAAAACTCCTTTTAATGCCTTAGCCATGCCTTTTACAATTATCTTAGCCATAAACAATAAAATGAACACCCCCTAGGATGTCTTTCACAACATTTAGCTTGGAATAAGTGTCCCATTTAATCGTGGTTATTGTTTTTAACTTTATTACATGGAATTTTTACCTGGGATGTTACAAAACCCTCCCCCTTAGGGGACACCATCCTTGGTTTTCCATCACACATATACCTCAACAACCTGCTAAAACAAGACATATTGTTTATGGAGCTTTATAACACATCTCAATGTAGTATTTACAATTATAGATCTGCTCAAGAAAAAACATCATGAAAACAGACCGCATAGTGGAGCTTTATAGCACAACTCATTATGGTATTTACAATGACCATCCTATTGAGTGCCAACTCATATAACATCATAATATCATGATAAAATAACCACATTATAGCATAGTAACATACCAACATAATCATAATAACATAACACCCATACCCCATAGTGGAGCTTTATAACACAACTCATTATGGTATTTACATCCATACACGGGTGTACATACAGCAACATCATCAAAATATATAGATATCCAAAACATATGACAAATCATGTACCAGAAAATATATCAAAACATATACTAAGCATCATATCTAGGCATATATCAAAACATCATATATCATATATCAACCATCATAAAGCATATATTGATCACCATAAAGCATATAATAAACCAACATAAAGAAAACACTAAACTACCATAAGAAACTACCAAATCACCAAAAGCAATCACCAAACCACCATATCAAGTTACTTTGCCTCAACAGGAAAACAAGGAAGGATACATGGCTCGCATCTGATCCACCATCTCCTGTGTAGCTTCATCATGCCCAAAGTTCTTCCATTGCACTTTAACTCACTTGATTTCTTGGTTCCGTAGTATGAGAATCGTTTTCTGCAATATACACTGAGGCTCCGACTAGAATTCTCCATTTGGTTCCACCTGCAATACACATCATATAATCACATGATCAACGCCCTTGACATCTTCTTAAGAAAATATACATGGAAAACATCATGGAATTTCACATCCGGAGGCAGTGCAAGTTGATAGACTACTAGCCCAATCCTTTCAATAATGTTGAAGGGTCCACAAAACTGTGGTGCCCACTTGGCACATGAACCAATATGCAAGGAGCTCTTCTTTGGTTTGATTTGCAAGTAGACCTATTCCCCCACTTTGAACTCCTTGAATAACCTATTCTTGTATGCATAACTTTTCTTCCTATCCTATGTTTCCTTTAGAGTCTTCTTGATTACCTGCATTTCTTGTTCCATGTCTGCCAACATATCTGGCCCAATCAATACCCTACTAACTGGATCCCTCCAACTAATGGGAGTATTACAACTCCTCCCATACAATGCTTCAAAAGCACTCATCCTCAGTGACTCCTAATAACTGTTGTTGTACCCAAACTCTACCAAGGGGAGATAATCTTCCCACTTCTTTTGCTGATGAATCACGTAGATCCTCAACATATCCTCTAATATCATGTTGACCCTCTCAGTTTTTCCATCTGTCTGTGGATGATAAGTTGTGGTGAAGGCCAACTTTGTGCCCAAACCTACAAATAACTCCTTCAAAAACTTGGAAGTGAACTTCGCGTCTCTGTTAGACAATCTTCTTTGGAACATCGTGTAGCCTGACCACATTTCTGATGAATACATGTGCCACATCACTAGCTCAGAACCGTTTTATCAGAAAAAATTTATCATCCAACCATAATTTACTAGATGGATCGAAGTATACCATGTAGGGCCAATTTTACCATTGTAAAATTTCTTTCACTGTGAAAAATTACTTAATAAACGACATTTGTTAAGTCATTTATAATTAAACACATGAAGAATAATTAAATAGATCACTATTTATTTAATTATCTTCTAGGAATAATTAATTAAACCATTGTTTAATTAATATTCCTTGTTAGATTTGACCCAATTATAAGAAACAAATAGATAAATCATTAATTATCTTATTTTTCTTTAGGAATAATTAATTAATCACTAATTAGTTATTATTCTTATCAAGTTTGAGTAAATCCCTAAGGAATAATTAAATAAATCATTATTTGTTTATTATTCCTTAACCACATTTCTTGAGATGATAAATAAATCGTTTATTTATTTATTATTTCTAAATAAAAGTTTAAATAATTTTTCCCTCCAAACCAAATATAACAAGATATTCTAACTGATTAATTCTAGAATGGGGTTAATAATATTTTATTGTTGCTCATTTTTCAAGGATAACCTATAAACTTGTTTTAAATAGAAGGGTTTTCCATTCATTCTTCACTTTCGATTATTTTCATTGTTGCACTCACTGCTACAACCCTGATTATTATCACTTTTTCACACCATTTTGTTTTTCATTTGAGTTCTCATTGAGCTCAAACATTTTGTTTACTGAGTTTTACACATTATAGAGGAGAGATACTCTACAAAAGCTGAAGACATTGAGGATAGCCAAGAACCCATCCCATAGAGGGGGATTGGTAACATTATTTGTTCCCTTCACAGGTGTTGTTTCATAAAATATATTATTTATATATCTGGTTTCCATTGGATTATTGGAGTTATTTGCGCTTATTTTACTATTCCATTTTCTTGTTTAACTATGTTTGTGGCATAGATCAAGGCTTTGGCAGGTTTTCTTTCTATCATCCTTTTCCAGATCTACACGGTTTAACAACCATTTTTATTGTTAGGGTTGTTTGTCATCCAAAGCCTAAAGTAGTTTCTTTTCGTACACATTCAAGAAGAATTTTACATAACAAATTGGCGACTCCACTCGGGATTTTCTGATTGTCGCTAACAATTGGTGACTCCACTATGTTTTTAATTATGGTTTAGAAACCTCAGTGACCTTCAAGTTTCAACTTAGGGTTTTTATTTTCTCAATATATTAATGTTGTTTACTAGCATTCTAACCCTAGATCAGTCAAATTTCTAACTTCTGTAAGTTTTCTAGTCATTTCTGCAGGTCAAAAGAATGAGTCGTGACAAAGAAAATAATTTTTTCCGAGACTTTCTGGCCAAGAAATATGGAGCAAAAATCGCACTTTTCTACCCCAAAAGAATCATTTGGAGGTCCACAGTGCACTTTCTAGCCGAAAAAGTGTGATATCCCCCTAAACAGGTTAGTACCTACGATTTTAGGATTTCTAGGATTTTTTTTTATCTGTTTCTGGGTTTTGCTGAGAGTTGTCTGTTGGGTTGGTTGACAACTATCTTAGCCACCTTAGGCCTTGATCTACTCTATTTCACTCATTGAAGTGGATTTTAGAACCATAGGGCTTCTAGTACGCTTCGAAATTTATAGGAGGAGTTTAGCTGAGTAAGAATTCTTAGTATTTGCAGAGCTTTCAGCCATATTTTCCAAATCTGTACCTTCATGTTTCAGATATTCAAAGATAGGTTATTTCCATCCATAGTTCTATCTCAAACCTTGTTTAGTCATTTTCATTAGGCTACCACTGCTTGCTCTAGGTTTGACACCCATATCCCACATCTCATTCCACTTTCACGACACTTGTTAAAGCGTTCCTTTCATATTTTCAATTACCTCTTTGATACGACACTGGTTCCAAGCTCTTGATCACATTTTGTCAGTCCTCTGCCATATGTGTTCCTGATTATGTCCACAAATGGCATAGAAGGAGGACCATGTGTCATGCTCTTCCCTTTGAAGATGTGTCTACCTCAATTGGTTTCTTAGGACTATCTTAGCGCCTATTGCCAAAGATGTCGCGTCTCATTTTCCTCAAATAAAGGAAGAGGCTCCCCAAACCGCTCTGAGATATGACTTTATTTATGATCAATCCAATTATGTCTATACCATTATACCATACCTTCCCTTTCCTTATGGTGCCACTGCACCGGGGGTACCTTACGTTGCCGATGATATTGTTGGAGCTATTTCACATCCTTCCCCATATACTTAGTAGAGTTATGGCTATCAGCACAAGGGCACCAAATTCTCCAACACTTATGCCCCTCCTACCAACAAAGTATATTCATGACAAAGTACCTTTATTCATGCACCCCACCACATCAACAGATATCAGGGCCAGCTAGTGCTCAACCTGTCTACCAGATCATTGCCCCTTCACCATTTTATATCTATGCACTGCCAAGTGCTGCATCCTTTCAGGAATTAGCATCATAGCCTCCCATGCATCCTTAGCCCCAATAGCCACCGCCCCCTTAGGGTCAATTTTATGTACAACAGATTTTGACCAATCCCCAAAATTTCAAGAAAAAGAACAAGGGGAAAGGTAACAAGGGTAACTAGGGTAACCAAGGTAATCAACCTAATGAACCACAGGGGAACCAGCCTAACACCAACAACCAGCAACAGGGCGACCAGCCTAGGTAGAACAAGGCTATTCGTATGAACAAGCCTTGTGCATGTTGTGGTGTACATGGAAATTATACTCATCAGCGTCCCCTCTTACCCTAGATGATCAACATGTGGGAAGCCCAAGCAACTTCTAGAGGTAAACTACCCATACTGCCTCAGAATCCTTCACCATCTCAGCCGGTCATGCTCACAAATCCTTTCCCTTAGCAAGGATTTGTTGCTGCTCAACCTCAACAGGGTCAAGCATCCCACCCTCCCCAACGTTCTGGTGCTGGCGACTACCAGATCTCATGATGAATTCTGACAAGGTCAATACCTCTGATATCAACTTGCAAACTTGGTCATGTTAATATGAAAATCCATCGACTTCATCCACCACTGGGTCCAAAACAAAAGCATCCACTGAGCCTCTTATGACACCAAATGGTCCTTTATAGATCCATCAACCTAAATTTGAGTCAATTCCTAAGATCTCCAAGGGACCATTACTCCGTAATACAACTTCTAAAGAAGCTTCCCATACATACAGTATTGTAGATGACTTGGCACAATCCCCTGCTACCCTGTCAATGCTGGAAGTCCTCCATTCATGCCCATCTCAAAAGAAATCTCTATTAAATGCTTTGGGCATAGTATATCCTTCATACGATCATTTGATTGTCTTTCCCGTTGATATATCAGAACATCCTCCATTACCTCCATTCATTTCTTTCCAGATACTAGTTAGAGTCCATAATACCCTCACCTCCCGATGCATTATTGATGAAGGTGCATCCACCTGCATGATGTCCACTATCATTTGGAAGCAACTCAAGTCACCTAAACTATCCCCGTCCAATATCACTTTGCGTGGTTGGGACGATCACTCCTCCTAGCCTCTCAGAATGTATCACAATTGTCTAGTGACTCTTGTGGGCAAAATTGTTCATGTAGACATCGAGGTAATTCACACCCCTCTAGATTACAACATTCTCTTGGGTCATAGTTACACTTTTGCCATGTCAACCATCATGTCTACGGTTTTCCACAAGATGTGTTTCCCCCATGAAGGAAAGATTGTCATTATCGATCAATTGACATACTATGAGACATCATCTTTGACCTCCTTTGAGTCCATTATCTCATCGATGTCAAACAAGAAGCCTTCTACCCCTCTCGTCGGTGTTTCACCCAGAGTTTGCAAAGATTCCTAATTGTTGGGTGCTTTCCCTAGTCCTCCCCCTCCCATCTCTGAACCTAACACTTTGAGTGTTTGCATGTTACAAGCGTCACGGGCTACTCAAAAGCAGTCTAGTACGTTTGATCAACAACCAGCTCCTCAGCACCCTACTATTACCATTTCAACTAAGCCATTTGGATCCACCTCGCCAAGGACCTCCTCCTTTTGTAAGTTTCTCTCCTTTATTCCCACTAGGAACTATTCCTCTAGATCTCAACCATCCAGGAGTTGTTCTACTGGGACATTATCCTACAGGATAGATATATTTCTTGTTTCCTCCTCCTGGAATCTATTCTTTCCCTGTCATGGCTTCATTGATTCTTCCTACTATGACTTTGGGGATCCCAGTGTGGTACATTGATCCCCCAATGAACATTCTACATGGTCAACTCAGACCATATCATGTTTTGACCCCGATTCAAATGGTCCTTTTGACCCCTGTCACTCCTCCAATTCCACCGCAACCTCAATGATGAGCCCCAAAAATGGGTAGCTTATTGGGCTCATTTTGCCTATTGTTCTCCATTTATCCACCATTCTTCATAGTTTATGTATGATTTTGAAGTATGTTTATGTTAATTTAATGAATGAGAATAGTCACTTGACCATGAAGGCTAATCTGTGTTTGTTGTATATTTTTGGACAACTTTTGGACCAAGGTCAAGCATTTATGGACCATTTGACAGCCAAACATGAGGGGACAAGGCTGAGGATTCGTAGGAAGGGTGTATCCTGCACTAAATGACCCCTTCCTCGAGTTCTCAACCATCAGCTCAGAGTTTAGTATCCCACCAAAGTTGATTTCCAAAGGCAGCCGAATAGCTTTTATGAAGTGGCTGAGGGCTGTAGTTTTGAGTAGCCAAGCCCCTTGGATTAAGGATGACTATTGGAGGTCCTCGTAGTGCATAAGGAGGAAGGCTTCTAGCCTTCATATGTTACTTGTTGAACATTTGTATTTCGCACTATAGTGATGCTTTGTTTCACAGCCCATTTTGGAGCTTCTGCTGTAACACGTTTTGGACATGGTTTTTTTTTTTAGTAATGGAAACCAGTTTGATGTTGCATCAGTTCTGAGCTTCTTTTAGGAGCTTGTAGCTCTTGTGGTTGGGCCCAACCCAAGTTCCAGGACCTCCTCCACGTACTGTTATATGTTTTCTTTACTTTCTTCATAAAATAGTTTCTGTTAGTAGATTAAAATCTTGCTTCGTTATCTAGGTCAGTTTTGATGATTGAAAAAGCTTTCATGTTCCATATTGATTTGATAGGTTGAAAGTACAAACGATCTTTGAAAAAGGCCATCAAGCAACCTTGGATCTCACCTCTCCCTCCTCGGGACCATGAGCTGAGATCTTGGTGTCCTTGTTGCCACAAAAACACTGTTCTTGCTTCATCATGCAATTAGTAGTGTTGGTTTCTCAGTTGCAAAAGTTGATACCAAATGTGATTGCATGCTTAGGTTCATTCTTGCTTGGTTTTCATAAATTGTTTCACATGATTTTCTACCAAGGGATTTCTGTTCATCATGATTGCTAGTTCCTAGGTCAAATTAGGTTAGAATAGCTAGATGCTTGGTTAGCGTGATCTTTGTTTGGTTAGTTTCAAGACGTAGTGTACAAAACACCTGAGAAACCTCCATGCCTACCCTTCCTCCATTAGCGTAGCCTGTTCCATCCCCTAACTCATATTCTTTCCTTTCGTTTGCCACACTTCCTCACTTTGACCTAATTTCCATATTTTTGTGCAACATTGCTCTACCCCTCCTTGAACAAATCCGACCATCCTCATCACTTCTCAACTCCATCTGCTAGGTTCTAAACCTCTTCAGACCCTCATCCAACCTCCATCTCCACTTCTCCACCTTTCTTCCACCATCAACCCTCCAAAATCTCCTTTCGGAACATCTTGTAGAACCTCTGCAAACTTCTTGTAAAAGATCACGAGAGCGGTTTTTCGAGATCCGGTCACTGTGAAACTCTCTGGAAGAGTGTTAGGGACCCCTTAGGTCCTCTTCCCACCTTCCCAACCTCCTACAAGCTCCCTCACCGTTTCCTTCAATCAATCAACCTCTTCATAGTCAAACAGTTAAGCACATGCATAATAATAATTCTACAAGATTACTCAAAAATACAAAAAGACATTCCTTTTCAAATTTCACTGCAAGAGTAGCTTAGTCACATGCATTCTACATTTCTAGAAGTCAATGGCATCCATTCCTGTTGCTTTCATCTTCTTCCTTGCACCGGTAGGGTTAGTCTGTAGAACTAGGGTTTGCTAGGGTTTGCATTCCCTTTTCACTTTCAGCTTCTTTCTGCAAGTAGACTAGCTTCCTTTGAGTTAGCTTTCATCCATCACCATTAAAATATTCTTCTAAGAGCTCATAGAATTTGGCTTAAGCTCCTAGCAAACTTGTGCCAGCTGATCCAATGATAGCTGCGGCAAGAGCTAGTACTTGTGCATACAACACCCTTGCTTCCAAGTTTGTTATGAACTACTGGGTTGATAAAGTAAAGAAGGGAGTTCCAAGAGTTGCAAAATTATTGCTGCAATACTAGAGACCACCATCTTTTTGGCGCTGTGGGAAAGCATCAGAGTATTTGTGATTGCTTCTTTTCTTCTACTTTCTACTTCAATCTTCTACTCAGTAGTGTATTTTAGCAAGCATAGAGTAGATTGTTTCATTTCCACAAAAGTAGATTAGACATTTCCTGCTTTCATAGATTAGCATTTCAATTCCACAATTTCATTTCTACAAGCGTAGCCTAGCATTTCATTCCTTCAACTTCATTTCAGCAAAATAGATTAGTCCTTTCCTACTTTCATTTCAATTCCGCATTTTCATTTTAGCAAGATAGATTTTAGTTAGTTGTAGTTCAATCTTTCAGTTTTGCAGGTACAAGAAGAAAAAAATGCCAAAACTCCACCAAAAATATTCCATTTCATGCCTCGTAGGAATAGAGACAATACAGGGAAATTCTTACCCAACACCCCCACCACATCACTGAGTCACCCTTCTCTCTTCTTCAGTGGCAGTTGTTAGAGCCTAGATTTGCCTCAGGCTAAAGAGGCAAGGTTCTAGGCCCACATCAAACCATGCTCAGCCTCGTAGCTAGCCCTACGAGGATAGGAGAGGGCTCTCTCCGGGTCAATCTCAGTGAAAAGTGTTTCAATGGGGCTTGAGATGACTTAAAATGGGAAACTGGTTTTAGGCTAGTAAATAGATATGAAAGAGGTAGTTTAATAAATGACCGAGTTGTCAGGACTGTATGGGACAAAGAACAGCATGAGCTAAGAAATTAAATCAAAGACACAGAGTATTTCGTGAGGCAAGATAGGTAGGAGGTTT
Organism: Pinus taeda; assembly: GCA_000404065.3. Classification (NCBI taxonomy): domain Eukaryota; kingdom Viridiplantae; phylum Streptophyta; class Pinopsida; order Pinales; family Pinaceae; genus Pinus; species Pinus taeda. The sequence goes on along the minus strand of APFE031599531.1, from coordinate 19,172 downwards.
AGCAATCAAACTGAAATAATATGGAGTGGAAAGACTGTTGAGAAGCCGAAAAGGGCATACACATGAATCCTTTGTAGACAGAAGACGACACACAAAGCATGACTGCCTTCCCAAGGCAGAGCAGTAAACTGGATTCTATCTTTCTTACTTAAAAGAATTCAACTGGAAATGATCATGAATGGACAGTAAAATATAAAAAGATACATGAAACAGAAAGAAGAAACATATGCTAAACTCATACCACATGAATCTCATGAATCAGAGATGCATCATTTCATTAATTCTCTGCCAAAACTGTACAGTGAAAGCGCTAGGTTTTTCCTCCACAATACTCCGAGAACTCAGACCCCTTTTTAAGTGATTTACAATACAATAAATAAACTCAACTATGAGAAAATAGATTGACCAAAAATGAGGGATTATTTAATCATCATTAACAAACAAAAGATGAAGAGCCAGCCATATATTCTGAAAAGGAGAAACGTTACATGTGAAATTTGTTTGATGACCAATGAAAAGGTGAAATTTGTAGGTGTAAATCACCTTTGAATCGCAACTGAAGACAAAAATAGGCCACGTAGATTATTCCTCTCCTCCGTTTGATGTCTTCATTTTAAATTTAGGCTTTGGTGGGTGTCGATGTCTCTCAATGCGTTTAATTTCTGGAATATGCTTAAAATGTTCCTTTACAGCATCTAAATATTCGGGCCTTTTGCGCTCTCTCGGGAGAAGCACTCCTAACTGCTCTGATGCTATAGCTTCCCGCAGGCGAATATTAGCATCATCACTTCCAGAGACAACATACATTGCATCACCACTAAATTTCACACAAAACACCCTTTGCATTCATTTCGTATGGTAGATTTCTCTGATGTGACCTGCATTATAGGGGAATATTCTCATTGTTCTATCCCGTCACAAATTCCCGGCCAGATGGAGAATAATCAATATCCATCATAGCGGAAACATGGTCTTGGTGCACACATGTTGAAATATTTATTCTTCTCATGTCATAGCTATACCAGTTTCATTCTTCATTAGCTGCAGTGAAATTCATAGGTTCTCTTGGATATTCCATTTCCTTGTCTGCATAATTAACTTGTTCAAAGGTGATGCCATTCAAGGGTCATATAGAACAATACCACGGTAACTGGCAGTTGCCACAAATATATCTTTCTCTGTAGGATTAAGCTGTACAGAAATGATAGTATCAGACCCCCAAGCAAAACTATTTATCAGTTCTGACCTATCATGATCCCAAATGTCAACTTGAGCCCCACCAGTTGCCCAAAACGTTGTTTCATAACAATTACAAAACTTCATAAACCTGCTTGGAGCATAGGAAACTGGGTTGATTTGAAATTTATTAAGAGATGACAAATTTTTGGTGTTCTAGCCATGTGCGCCGCGCACAAGCCCAGTTCACCACGCCTCCTGGATGTGTCGCGACAGTGTAATTTTACACTGTGGAAATGTGCCCAATGCGTCGCGAGGCCTATGTGCGCCACGCTCTAACCCAATGCACCGAATGGACTCTAAACATTGTCTTGGCTTTTAAAATTTCCCTCTCACCACTAAACTTCGACTTCAATCGACCTCTTGAGTGCAATTGGCATTGATAAACATAGAAATATCTTCATAAAGACATGGCTTTGATTTTTGTTTCTAAAAGACATGGCCTTGATCTTTGTAATGTTTGGCATCGACACTTTTTCACATTTTAATACAACTCTACTTTTCAAATTTCCTTTTTGATTTTGGCTAAAATGATGGCTTTTTGGTTGATGGCGGCATGTCTTGACAAAATAAAACCAGGGGCTGCATTTGAAGTACTTCATGATGGAGGACTTTAAAAATACATACTCATTACAAACAATTAATTTGACGATTTCTTCTTCAAAACTCCGTTTTGAAGAAGAAACATCCTTGAGCATTATTTATGATAAGAATTTTGGAATGAAAACTCATTGAAGACATCCTCATGGCCTGTGGGCATTATTCAACATTCTGAAGACCGAACCTTAGACCTAGTGACTAAAATAACTCTTTGCTGACTTAGACATCAAGAAGGACTGTAAATAACCTTAAAACTGATTTGACAAACAAACCTAAATTAGCAAGATAAGGCATGAGGGGAAATGACTGACAAGACCCTTCTGTCAGATTATGGCATGCCCCTCGTGGAATGCAGATGAATAACTGGAATGAGACACCTAAAAATGAAATGCAACAAGAGAAATGATCTCTGACGGAGGGATGTAAAGACTGACTCTAACAACAGTGATCCAGAAGAACCTATAGGTGAACCTCCAGAGATATACGAAGATCCTATTGTTGAGGGATTTTATCCCCTAGGGCTTTTGGGTGGAACCCTAGAAGACTGAAAGTTGTCTAAACAAAGAAACATGCATACACACAGCCATTATGCTAGCAAAAGCTAATTCTAAGGTAATAAGGACGTACCTCAGGTCCTACGTTCGAGTAGTTCCTCAAGGGTCCAAACCATTCTTCACGTCCCTTTCACTCCTTTGCCTTTGCAAAACCAACAATTCCAAAGAATGCAACAGTATATGGACAAAGATTTATACAAAAATCATCTTTATGTTATAAAAGAAGGAAGTTAGTTATGAACTTTAAACAATCATTCATACATGAAATTCAAACATGAACATCATAAACATAAAGAAGAAGCATATCGGGAATCAAGATGTGTTTCTTTATTATAGAAAAATAGAAAGTACAAAAGGAGTAATATCACCTGAGCAACCTTTGCAGGCTCCAAGCACAACCTCCTTCCGGATCCGTCCCACCTCAAGCCTCTAGCATATCTCCTTCCAAGACTCACTCCATGATGCCATAACTAAGGGATGAACATCAAATCAAAAGGAAACAAGGGTTTCCTGTACAAATGGGGGAAGTGCAGAAGGCACAAGGGTCTTCAGACCTAATCAGGGGGAAAATCTTAGTATAATAACCTTTCTCTCTCTTCCCTCCTCCCTTAGGCCTTCCCTTTGATGTCTTTTTATACCAATTCCAAAGTAGTTTTTTAGTTAGGAATTGGTTGGGAACAGTTGAGGCCACGGGCACTAACAGGTGATCAGCAGGTAAAACCCGCGATCTTCGCCCGAAAATAAGGAGTTTTATATTTTTTAAAGTGTTTTAATACATATACGCGGGTTTGGTATATATGGACTTGCGTATACACGTGTTTAACTCAGGGCAATATCGCGTACAGGGAATAAAACACTGTTTTTTAGATTTTGGACCAGGTATGGGAAGAGGGGTTGCCCTAGGCCATGAGTGCAACATCACAAACCGTAATAGTGAGATTTGGAGCTATAACAGATGCCCCCTAATATATGAGGTCAGAAGGGGAACATGATGGCCGAAATATATTAAGCAAGTACATGGAAAGGAAATCTGCCAAAAGCCAAGGAGTACTTCACCAGAATTTAGCCTGCCAAGCCGCAAAAGGAGATCAGAAAGAAACACCGTATGAGGCGGGCATACCCATGCTCAGAGAAAGCAAAGCATGTCCGCATATCAAGTACAAGCGGATCCACTAAGTATACACGTATAAATGACTGGAAAATACATAATGGATCATCTGATCATGATCGAACAAGTACATGTCTGAATATCACATATAAAATTGTCAATGATGCTGAAAGATACAACGGATCACTGATATCAAAGAATGATCCCAAAAGGTACCAACTGAACATGATGGAAAATGATGGTACTACACTGCAAACTCTGGTGCCAGCATATAGAATGTCGCCATGAATGACTGCAACATATAAGGTGGAGTGGTATCAACTAGCAACAACAGGAGCAACTATCAAGTGAACCAATGAATGCTGATACAACCTAAGGTCTTCATCGACCACTATGGTACATTTCTACACCATGGGAATAAATTATCTGAAGTCAACCATGTGAGAAATCGTTTGATTACCGGTCATTGATGTATACAGTTAACAAACACGAGACTACTCACCGATAATGATAATGAGTGTCAAGGTAACCAATACAAACTAACAAGTGTGAATAAATGAGCTAGAGTCAAACACCTGTAAGAATCTATTGATTAAGAGACAATGATGGTTTCCCACTATCGATAGCGAAGGATCTGCCACTAATGACTGCAAACCCCAAGGTACTGCCAAATGGACTCTAGATCTTTGCCCCAGAGCAATGAGTCGGAGTCGATAGGGAATGATCCGCTAGAAGGAAGGCATTAAGGCATCCTTCATCAATCTAGCGCGAGTGTAACCCGTAGGCCAATAATGTGGAAGGAATCGGACGAAAAATGATGTAGTAATCGAACCGAAGTATGTTTCCGGCGTACACAAGATGTAGCTAGCGCACGGCAGAAACCCTTTGAACCAACCAATAATGAAAGTTGAAAAAGAGGCGAGGTATCCACCAATAGGGTCAAATGGAAACCAAGGTACTGCACAAATCCCAATGTGTCATAATATAAGCTGACGTCGAACACAAGGGAAACCACTCAGTCAAAGACCCATGATACTAATCGATGCTGAGCACAAGGTAACCTATCAATAATGAAAATAGGGCCAGGGTGCAGCTCTAGGCCTGTCCTCAGAGCAAGATGTCGTCGTCGATAAGGACAAGACCTGCCAGCAAGAAGTCAATGGGACCTTCTCAAACCGACACGAGTAAAGGACCAACATAACTGATGTGATGATAGACATGACACTGACAACCAGGATGGCCGACTGAAAAATGAGTCAAGGGATATCGCAGAGAGGCCGACTCAGGCTAACTTCCCTTGAACAAAATCACGACTCAATGTGACTATGGCAGCATATGATGAATTTGTATAAGTTTGTCATGCAGGAGGCACGAATGAACCCTCCATATGATTGGAAGAGATAACCAATCGGGGGAGAACTGACTCAATAACAAGGTTAAGGCTTACCTAAGTCAAACTAAA
>APFE031599523.1:38153-77797 GCA_000404065.3 Pinus taeda | reverse complement strand
AACATTTGATGATTTTTCCCCTTCCTGGTTGCCCCCTGTGGAGGTTCCAGGGTTTGAATTCGCGCCAGCAAGAAGTTGCTGCCCTTGGGGAAAGGGTTAGTTAACACAGCTTGGGAACTAGAAGTCCCTTGCTACCCTAACAAGCGCTGAGCGTCTTCAATCTTGGGGCAAAGATGAGTTAAATGGTCTCCGCTGCACAACTTGCATGGAAACCTTACTTTCTTTTTCGACTCATTTCTGCCTCCACCGGCATTATTTCCAGATTTATTTGCATCAGGATTCCCATCCTGGTTCTTTTTGTTACCTCGTCCTTTCCTTTTCTCATTGGAATTTTGATTTCCTTTGGGTTATTAAATTGGACGACATTAATCGAAGAAGTTTGGGAAGTGGAAGGGTTAGACGATGTGACTTGGTTGTTAGAAGCAGTTTGTAAAGACAACTGTTGCAATTGATTCAACAAGTTTACCGCATTTGTGTCTATCGACCCAACAATACCATCCACGTGGGGACCTGGCTTCGGCTTAGCTATGTCAACCTTAGACCGAGGAGCATCTGGCAAGTACTTTTGTAGGATCCCAGACTAAGAGTAGATCAATTCTAATTTTTGGGCCCTAAAAATGGCTTGCTCCTCAGAATAGACCCCAGACATGGAGACATCCTTGGAGATCTCAGGTATCAAAGACTTCAAGAACCACTCGAGAAGGTACTCCGGAGGGATTTCAGCTTTAATGAGCCTCTTTCTCCGTCTCCATTCCTAAATGTGATCAGAAATGTGAGTTTCCCTATCCTCACGAAAAGTAGCCAGTAGTTCTTTCTGGCATCATACCGGACGGGCAACTAAAAATGGTTCAAGAAAATATTGGCTAAATCGGTGAGCGATGTAAAGCTACCCCCAGGCAACTCTATATACCACTTGGCCACGTTACCAATCAAGGCGCATTGAAATAATCTCAACCTAACCGAGTCATCGATCAGGGAGTTCGATGAGCACCATAAATGGAACGTGGTTACATGGTCGCCCGGGTCCTCACCACTCTTCCCTTCAAATTTTGGAATATCCGAAGGGAGTTTAGTTGGGACCGGAGGCTATGCTGGATTATACTTGATTGGGTCGTTAGTTAACTTAGTGAGGTCTGGCAAGTTCAGCGTTGCCAGAAACGGAATTCTAGGAGGAGCTTGGGGATTCCACCCGGACTGGGCAGCACTCCCGAAGCTCTGAAAAGATTGGCCTAGATTTTGGAAGGCACCAGGCTACCCGAAGTAACCAGTAGAACCCGCTGAGCCAAGAGGCAAGCCTTGTGACCCAGCAAAACTCGGAGTTTGACCAACTCCAGCCGTATAACCACCATACCCAGCAAAGTTTCCTCCTAAAGGATTGTAAGGAGTTGATAACCCCTGATATGGATTCCAAGCCGAAGCTAGGGGAGGAATACTTTGGAATGAACTAACCGTGGTATACAACCTATTCCCATATTGGCCGAAAAATGGATTCCTAGTTCCGGCACTACTAAGCCCAGGGTTATTCCAACCTTGGAAAGGATTGTTGCTTTGTCCTACAGAATAAAAAGCCATGGATCCTATCGTAGGGTTGGAATGTGGTATATGACCACTTCCGAATGGAAAACCTTGGAACGAAGCCGATCCACTCATGATGGACATGGTGGCCCCGAACAGAGCTGAAGGAATGCCCTGTGAATGGGCGCCAAATGGGAAGAATCCAGAACCAAAAGCATTGGTTTGGGAATTTCCACTCGTGGACGGAATGGAGGTAGACCCAACAAAAGATGTGCTAGCAAAAGATCTGAATAAAGAGACGGAGGGGATGGAAATAGTCCCACCGTCTTGTACAGATATCGGAGTCTGTACAGTCATAGCACTTGTAGAAGCCATGCTTCCAGTAGTGGTCATCGAAGGTAAGCATGTAGCATAACCTGGACTTGACGGTCTATGCGTCGGAGTCCCAACGTATTGCAATACGTGTGGATGACTAGAAGGTAGGGGAGAATTCGGAGCTGCTAACGACTCTGAAAGTTCTTCTACCTCAATATTATCCTCTGCTTGTAAGAGAACTCGAGAAAGAACTAGAGTGTTCCTCTCTTGCTCCGCGGAAGTACCAGGCCTTGCTTCAATACTAATGCCCCCGAGAGGAGGATCAATCCACGATGCGTCAATTGCCATGGGATGAAACCCACCGGTATTATTACCTCTGCGCCTTCTCGGAGAAGGCTCTAAACTCGGTGGTCAAAGACCACGAAGTCTTCGAGACCGTCTAGGAGATCGGTCAACCACTTTGAATTTCTTGTTTAAAATCTAACTAAAGACTCAAAAAAATTTAAAGCTAGGCCAACTAAGAGCACAGAGCACCCACTATAAAGTCCCTAAAGATACACCCAGTTAAACAACTTCCAAGTATTTCTGCTCTGGGTGATTAAGACCGGACACCAAAATACGAGAAAGTGAAAAATAAGGGGCCTTCTGAAGATAGTCTGGGATGATGAGGGCCCAAGCCTATGAGTGAAAGTATCAGAGGAAGTTACGCTAACCTCCTAACAACAGTCTGCGTCGGTGAAAGCCCCCAAGCTTCGCAAGGGTGCCCTCCAGTAGTGCCGTTGAGAGTGATACAACGTCGACCTCAGGTGCCACGGGATTCCCCTCCACAACCACCTATGTAGTTCCCTAGGAGAAGCAACTATGGATACCAACGCGTCGGAGAATCCAGGCGGAATAGTCGTGAGGTAAGTTCGGACAAGTAGGAGAGCGGGTATCTCTCTTCACTGTCTTCACAGACCCTCGTGCTTAACTCCCAAATCTGGAGCTTTCCTGGTCTTCCTAACGCTATTAGATTTTCTCTCGTTAATCAGACTCCTATATTTGACGTTTAATATGGCCTTGGAGAGTTAACTCTCCACTCACCTAATCCAAGGCCCTAAAATCCTAAACTTGTTGGTGTATTTAACTTAAAAGAAAAATTTCTAGTGAATTTTAGTTAGCGCTTGATTTTAAGGGCTCTTTTCTAACTCAAGGGATGATGGAAGTGAAACAAGTGGTGTTTTTTCGACGCAAAAGAAATTATTAAAACCTAACTATATGCATGTGCACTTTGTCATTGTTTTTCGATGAAGAGTAATTTCTACAGGGTTCGAAAGGAAACTTCTAATGAAATAAACTTCTCTTTACTTTTCTTTAACTCACACTTCACACTCAAAAGTTAACAAAACGATTTATGCCTAAAGAGATGCGAATCTATCCTAATGCAACCACTCAATGCCTGATGCAAGATTGAAAACAACTTCAAAACAAGAAATGAAAGTTGCTTTGCTTATCAAATTTTCTTTTGCCACTTATAATATCTAGATGGAATATGAGATGCTACCATTCATTTCGTCTAAATACTAAAAACAAAACTCAAGATAAACATAAAGCACTTTCACTCACCAAAAGGAAACCAAATGAAAAGCAAGTTCAAGAAAGCAAAACAAAACTTTTCAAAAAGTTCTCTTCAAAGTAGCAACAAAAAAAAGTCTTTTCGAAAATGCTCTCAACAAGAATTGAAACTTTGTGATTGAAACAATAAGCAAGAAACACTTTTGCAAGTTGACACCATACAATGAATGAAAACTCAACAAAAACAAATGTGTTTAAAGAGGCCTTTTAACAATCGAAAGCAACAATGAAAGCTTTGGTAACAAAGACCAAAAAAGATCAAAAAGACAATTTCAAGAAAGCATCAATTGACAACTTTGATGAAACCAAGAAGTAAAGGGTCACAAAAATGATTTTGTCAAGCAAACAAAAAGCCACCAAAAGCAAAATTCAACACAAATATTGATAACAATCTTTCTGCTCTGATAAATCAGAGCAGCCAAGATTCCAATCAAGAAATATTGCGTGCTTTTAGCAAAAAGATGATGACGTTTGCAAACACAAAACAAGACCAATACTCCTTATAATCAGAGAGAAATCGGATTAAGACGCTTGCTGTAACACAGACAACTGTTACTAGAAAAAATGACTGTTTCAAACTGACTCAAAACACCAGACAAACTTCAGAGACACAAAAATTTATAAATCTTGAAAGTTGCAAGATATATGCGACTGTGCTTAAGTGCAGATTGCGTGTATACGCAACTGTGCCTGAGGAAACCTACGTATACGCGGGTTTACTTTAGGAAACAAGCGTTTATACACTTCTGTAACTAAGGCAAACAACGTATATGAAAGATTTCAAGAAAAATAAAAAACAAACTAAAGAAACTGGTAAAACTCAGAAGTCAAGAACAAACTAAACAGTAGCAGCAAACCAACAAGCAACTGAGCCCTGATTGGCTTGACAAACACACAAACTAGGAACAACAAGAGTGTTGTCCCCAGTGAAGTCGCCAATTTTGTTGAGGGATTTTCTCCCCTAGGGCTTTTGGGTGGAAGCCCTAGCAGATTGAAAGTTGTCTAAACAGAGAAACACACATTCACACAGCCATTATGCTATCAAAAGCAAATTTTAAAGTAAGAAGGGCGTACCTCAGGTCCTACGTCCGAGAAGTTCCTCAAGGGTCCAAACCCTTCTTCACGTCCCTTTCGCTCCCTTGCCCTGCAAAACAAAGAATTCCAAAGAATGCAGCAGCATATGGACAAAGACTTATACAAAAAATCATCTTTATGTTGTAAAAGAAGGAAGTTAGTTATGAACTTTAAACAACCATTCATATATGAAATTCAAACATGAACATCATAAACATAAAGAAGAAGCATAACGAGAACCAAAACGTGTTTCTTTATTATAGACAAATAGAATGTACAAAAGGATTAATATCACCTGAGTGACCTTTCGAAGGCTCCAAGAAAAGCTTCCTTCCGGATCCATCCAGCCTCAAGCCTCTAGCATATCTCCTTCCAAAACTCACTCCATGATGCCATGACTAGTGGATGAACGTCAAATCACAAGGAAACAAGGGTTTCTTATACAAATGGGGGAAGTGCAGAAGGCACAAGGGTCTTCATACCTGGTCAGGGGGAAATCTCAGTATAATAACCTTTCTCTCTCTTCTCTCCTCCCTTAAGCCTTCCCTTTGATGTCTTTTTATACCAATCCCAAAGTAGTTTTTTAGTTAGGAATTGGTTGGGAACAATTGGGCCACGGGAACTAACAGGTGATCAGCAGGTAAAACCCGTGATCTCCACCCAAAAATAAGGAGTTTTATATTGTTTTAAGTGTTTTAATACATATACGCGGGTTGGGTATATGCAGACCCGCGTATACACACTTTTAACTCAGGGCAATGTCGCGTACAGGGAATAAAACATTGTTTTTTAAATTTGGGACCAGGTCTGGAAGGAGGGGTTGCCCTACGCCATGAGTGCAGCATCACAAACCATAATAGTGAGATTTGGAGCTATAACAGATGTAGTGTCTGAAATTATTTAGAAAATGGACAATAACTAGTAACTCTTTTTCGGTTACAATGTAGTTTAATTCTACCTTCGACAAGTTTTTACTTACAAAATATATGGCATAAGGAAGCTTCTCATTAGCTTGCCATAAGGCTACTGCTATCACTTTCTTCGAGGCATTTGTATGAATGTGGAAAGGTAGTGCCCAGTTTGGACCTCTCAAAATTGGCGCAGTCACCAGTTTAATTTTCAAGGTATCCAGAGCCTCTTGACAGTTGTCAGTCCACATGAACTCAGCATCTTTCCCCAAAAGACCAAACAACGGAGAGGCTATGTTACTAAAATCCTTAATGAATCTTCTATAGTACCCTACTAGGCCTAGGAAACTCCAAACATCTCTTACCTTTTGAGGAGGTGGAACCCTTTGGATGATGGCAATTTTGTTGGGATCCACCTGTAATCCTTGCTCATAAATTGTATGACCTAGCACGGTCCCTTCAATCATCAATAATTTGCATTTTTCAAGGCTGAGGGATAGGTTCATTTCAATGCACTTGGATAAAACTTTTCCCAAGTTAGTCAAAGCTTCCTGGAAGTTAGAACCGTAAGGGGTAAATTCATCCATATAGATTTCCACTGAATCATGAACCAATTCAGGAAATATATTTAGTATTTCTCTCTGGAAAGTGGCAGGAGCATTACACAACCCAAAAGGAAGGAACCGATATGCAAAGGTAGCCCAAGGATGAGTGAAAGTGGTCTTATCTTGGTCTTCTGGGCTGATTTGGATCTGGTTGTACCCGCTAAACCCATCTAGGAAGGAGAAGAACTTCTTCCCTGTCAAGCCATCTAACACTTGGTCTATGAAAGGCAAAGGAAAATGGTACTTCGTGGTGGCCTTGTTTAGCTCTCGATAATCGACACAGATTCTCCACTTCCCATTTTTCTTTGGCACTAGCACCAAAGGAAAGACCCATTCGCTGTCAAAGATAGGGTAGATGCATCCTGCATCCAACAAATTTTGTAGTTCTTCTTTGACAATGTCCTTGAGGGCTGGATTCATCCTCCTTTGAGGCTGCCTGACTAGTTTACAATCTTCTTTAATGTAAATGTGATGAGTACAAACTAAAGGGTGGACTCCCTTCATCTCCTTATAGCTCCAAGCAAAAGCATCCAAGTGTTTGTTCAATAAGCTACATAGTTCTTTCTCCTGACAGGTGGATAGGGATGAGTTTATCTTCAAGGTTCTTTCTGGGCCGAATTCCACATTTTTAACTCGGAGGGAGGTCGGCTCAGCTACACAGAGATCAAATAAGGGATTGGCTTGGGCTTCTTCCACCAACTCTTCTAATGGCAACACACTGGGGGGTGGCATCTGAATCAAGTTTTCAATAAAATCATCCTCAGTTTGTGGGCTCCCCATGGTAGCTTCTACTATACACAATGGTGTGGAAAAGACTTCATCCTCATCTTCCTCCTCCAACCAGAGAGGTAAATCATGTTCTAAAAAAGGTTGGGCAGGATGATATAGGAATAGCTGCTTGGACATATGCCCATTCCTGATTGTCATGTTCTTATCTCGACAACTGAGGTAGGCATTTGCAGTAGCCAACCAAGGTCTTCTCAGGATGAGAGGATACCTAGTGAGCTTTATCTTTATTTGGAGAACCAGGAATTCAACAAGGTACTCCCAAGAATTGATGGAGACCATTCATTCTCAGGGAGCCCTGAAGGTTGAGCTTGAGCATAGTGTCCTTGGTCATCACATTAATGGCAGCCCCAAGATCAATCAGGGTATGGGGGATTATGGTGCCATTGATGTGTACATCGACTATAGGACTCCCAGGGTCTAGATATTTCGAACAGATTACCTACCCCAACATCAAGTCAGATAGTTGTCCTATGACATTTATAGTTGGAGCATCTCTCTTGCACCTGCTTGGGTGCCTAAAGCACTACTCCCTAATCATCTTGTTGTATATAGGTACATCCTTTATGGCTTGGAGAAGTGGTATTTTTACACATAACTATTTCAATTCTCCAAAAAGTTCAGTTTCTTCTGCGGTTGGTTGAGTGGTTCCAGTTAATCTCTCATGAAAGGATGGAATGGCTTTTGGTTCATTTTCTTGTTTTTCTTCCTCATCCTCCTTAGGGGGAGGTTGGTTATCTGGGAGAACCTTCCCAGATCGTAGGATAATCTCCTAAATTTCCACAGCATAGGTTGGGCATGATGTTTCTCCACTATATACCTGTTGGGCCTATTTGTTACTGGGGTTTGGGTTCAGTTGAGTAGGTATTTGAGGTTGCCTTGGTGGAGCAAGAGGTATTGATTGTGGTTGAACAGGTGGTAGAGGCAAAATACTAGGAGGAGAGTTGTATTGGGGCCTCCACCCCTTATGTGGTGCATTCCACTGAGGTTGTGGCTGAGCATAAGAGTAAAACGAATGAGCAACTGGCGGAGCCTGGTATTGAGGTGGATACGACCAAGGAGGGGGTGTGGACCAAGAAGTATGAGCATGGGGACCCCAAGAATGCATGGAAGTGGCTTGATTGGGGTTGTAATATGTCTGGGATGTCCCTTGCATTCCCTGTTGGTAAGGTCTTGGCCCATGTGGCCTCCTCTGGTTCATGAAATAGAGTGGTTCAGTGGCTCCATCGTCCCCTTCATATGCAGCTTTAAGTTTGGGCAAAGAAGGGCACTGATTCGTAGGATGGTCTTCTTCATAGATGAACACACTTCTATAGAGTTCAATGGACATTCTTTATTAGGATGCTTTCTAGTGCAGCTGGGACGAAAGATGGCCAAAGCCCTTTCAGCTTCCTCTTGTTTCCTTTTCATATGCAAGGTATCCATTTGCATGGCAAGAGTCTGCCTCATCTCACTCTTGAAATCTTCTAGTTTATTCTCAAGTTCGCTTCTAAGGAATGAACTGGATGGGGATGTACTGGCTAAAGGTTAACTTCCCCTACCTCTCTTTTTGGTGACCTAGAATGGTTTCTAAACACAGTCTTTATGTCATCATAAGATAGTTGGTAAATGTCTCCCCTAGCCAACAAATGCAGGGTATCTAGAAGGTCTTCAGGGACTCCTCTGAGCAGGACCAAATTTAGAGATTTGGGGTCAAGTGTGCATCTGGCCCTTTTATAACCAAGCTAAAACCTCTCTTCATAGTCTTCTAAGGACTCATCACTTCCCATGGTCATTCGGAAGATTTCTTCCTTGGTATCCTTTGATCTATAGTAGTCTCGGTATTTATTGTTAAAGGATTACTGCATCTGAGCTCAGGTGGTGATGCTGTTTCCAGGTAACCCCATGAACTAGCGCAATGTTGCATCCTCGAGGGTAGAAGGAAATAGTTTCAACTTTTTCTCATCTACTGCAGAGCCATAGGTTCGACAGAGAATAACAAATGCAAACAAGAAGGCATCAGGATCTTTAGCAGTCAATCCATGGAAGTGAGGTAAGGCTGAAAGACTTATGTTTTTCATTTTAGTGTCCCCATTGGTCTCCTTGATAGGAAAGGCACCTTCTATTCTTTCCCCATTTCCTCTAACATTTCTGTTTTCAGCCATGGTCTCAAGAGGAATAGTTTCTTGCTCTTCTTCTATTATAGGATCTTCGTATATCTTTGGAGGTTCACCTTTAGGTTCTTCTGGATCACTGCCACCAAAGAAGAGATAAGGCTGACTTAGTGATGTGCTGGGGGTGTTGGGTAGGAATTTTCCTGAATTGTCTTTGTTCCTACGAGGCATGAAAGGAAATCTCCTTTTGGGTGATTTTTGTTTTTCTGCTTGTACCTGCAAAACTGAAATGGATTGAACAACAATTTGCAACTAAATGAAATGAATGTTGCTGAAATGAAATTGCAGAATTGACATGAAAGCAAGAGATGACTAATTTACTTTACTGGAATGGAAATTGCAGAATTGAAATGAAAGCAGGAAATGCCTAATCTATTCTTGCTGAAATGAAATTGCAGAATTGAAATGAAAGCAGGAAATGCCTATTCTGCGCTTGTTGAAATGAAATTACAAAATTGAAATGAAAGCAAGAAATGCCTAATCTACTTTTGAAGAATTGAAATTACAGAATTGAAATGAAACAACTACTCTACTTTTGTTGAAATAAACTACTTACCAAAATGTTGCAGTAGAAAATAGAAGAAAAGCAGTAATCACAAAATACTCTGACACATCCTCGGCAATGGCGCAAAAAATATGGTGGGCCCTATTATTGCAGAAATAATGCTGCAACTCTTGGTGCTTCCTTCTTTATTTTTATCAACCCGCTAGTTCGTAACAAACTTGGAAGTGACAGTGCTGTATGCACAAGTACAACTCTTACTACAATTTGTCACTTGATCAGCTGGCACAAGTTCACTAGGGGGTTAAGCCAACTTATATGAGTTCTCAGAAGAGGCTTTAACTCTGATGAAAGAAAACTAACTCTACAAGGGCTATTCTATTTGCAGAAAGAGAAGGAAAACTGAAATGAAACACAAACCCTAGCAAACCCTAGTTTACCTACTAACCCTACTTTTGCAAAAAAAGAGATGGAAACTAATGAAATGAGTGCCATTGACTACTAAAAAGGTAAATTGCATTTATTCAAGCTACTTCTAAAAAGAAATGAGAAGAAATCATTTTTTTGTACTTTTGAGCATTTTTATGTGAAATTATTATGCTTGTGATTTATCTGGTTTTGATTGTGCAGAGGTTTGGTGGTGAAGGAAGGTGGATTTGGTTGTTGAAGAGGTGGAGGAAGGTGTGGAGAGGTCCTAAGAAGCCCCTAGTACCCTTCTGGAGACTTTCATAGCAATCAGACTTCGAAAAATCACTCACAAGAAATTTTATAGAAGGCTGTAAGGGATCTAGAGGAGGATCTACGAGAGGCGGCCGAGAGTTATTTTTAGAGTTTTGAAGGTGGAAAAATTATGGGAAAGGGGAACTAAAGGCTACATGAAGATTTTGAGGTGTCTAGAACTTGTCAAGGAAGATCAGGGACAAGTGTGATGGTTGGCTTTTTTCAAATCTCAAAAAAATAGCTTTATGAGAAAAACACAGAAATTAGGGCAGATTAGCGAAATGTTGCGACTGAGTTAGGAAATCTATCAGAAGTGAGCTGGTGCTAGCTGTTTTATAGAGGGATGGTGAGATGAGATGTCCTGCAAGAGATTTTCACATTTGCTTATCAAAACTGACCAAAGAAAGAAGTACAAACAGAACTTTGTCTAGCTTGACTTAATTTCTAACCTATAAACAGAAAATTCTAAAAAGTACCCTAGAATAGAAAAGCATGTGAGAGAACTATGGAAAAAGAATAGGAAATGATCTAAGCAGATGAATCTGAACCAATATCAATTTTCCCAAATCAAGTTATCACATTAGCAGTTGCATGGAAGATCGAAAACTATGTTTTTGGTGACAGCAGTAGTGCCTTGA
Source organism: Pinus taeda (assembly GCA_000404065.3). Classification (NCBI taxonomy): domain Eukaryota; kingdom Viridiplantae; phylum Streptophyta; class Pinopsida; order Pinales; family Pinaceae; genus Pinus; species Pinus taeda. The sequence continues at coordinate 66,967 of APFE031599523.1, read as the reverse complement.
TCTCAATTCATAGTCCGAGAAAGGGAGAAAGGAGATCAGGGCCTACTATTGGCCTCTTTGTATCTTTTTCTGTCACTATAGTAACTTAGTTTAGCAACTTGTAACAGAAACAACTATACTAACCATCAAAACGCAACCTAATCTAACAAAGTAAAATGAATCTATGCAACAGAAATTAACTCATGAATGGAAGCAAAAACATATAAGTACATAGTAGGATGTGTTGGGCAGCCTGGGTTGGGTCCTAACCTAAGAGCTTCAGCCCTCTGAAAGAGATCGGTGCTGGCTCAAAAATTATTTCATCTTCATTGTCAAAAATAACAGTTACATTACATAGATTGTTCTTGAAAAGGAACTCGAAAATGAGCCGAACACAATACTGCACAAAAGTGTGAAAATCTACTAATAACTCGCTAAACTATTGAGCCTCTAAGCCTTCTTATTTATACAAATGGGGACTTCCAACAATCCTCCTAAAATCAAGGAACTCGGCTTCCTAGAACTGAAGATAAACAACAACCCTACTTGACTTGCTCGACTGCCCCTTGGAATCATCAATGTGGGCCTTCGTGCTTTGAGTTGCTGATAGAAAATTTGAGGAAAGGGGTCATTAATGGAGGAGACACCCCCTACAAGTCCTCTTCCCTGTTTTCCTTGATTTTCGCTGCCATTTGCTCATAAATCCCTTGTTTTTGTGCAAAATTGTCTAAAAAATATGCATAAAGTAAATATTAGACTACATGGCAAAGTGACTAACCCAATTCACTCTATTAGCATAAATATATTGAAAAACATGCAACAAACTAATGAGAATGGTGGATTAAGTCGAAATAAGAGGCAAAATGAGCCCATAAAATTACCCATTTCTAGGGCTCATCACATATTCAACTATAGTTAACCATGGTTGACCAAAGTCAAACATTGTCAACCTTAGTCAACTAAGGTCATCCTCGATTGGTCACAATGAAGATTTAAAAATGTTTAAGAATAACAATATTAATATTAATAAGGTTGACTAAGAATAATAATTATATCAATATTAATAACAATATTATGACGTTGAAATTGTACGTAAATTTATCCAACGTCACAATATGATAACCATTGTCGCAATGTTACATTGCATTGAAATTTGTCCAATATCATCATCGGACATTACAAAACGTGTTCAACCACATTCAATATTGTTGTTGAATATGTTCAAATATGTTTGATTGTAGAACGTTACAATGTTAACCATTGTCACAATTTTACATTACATTGCAATCTCACCAACTTCACAATCTAACATTACAAAATGTTGTCGGTCACATTTAATAATGTGGTTGAATATGTTTGACTATATTTCACTATGTTTGAAAATCAACAACGTTCAACTTCGACAAAACATAATTTCGTATTAATATTATTTATTAATATTCATAATCAAACATATTGTGACTTCAGAAGGGTACACAAATCCATCTAATGTCGCAATGTTATATTACATTGCAATTTATCCAGCATCGCAATATGACATTACAAAAATAGTCAACACATTTACTAATCTGTTTGACTATGTTTGATAGTCAACACTCTTCAAATTTGGTTAAACATATTCACTTATTATTATTATTAAGTAATATTAATAATCAAACATAGTGAACCACATTAGTCAAACATAGTCAAGCATAGTTAATCATGGTTGATGATATTCAACTACCGTTGATCATCGTGTAGATCAATGATTGACTATAAGTCAATCTTAATTGAATATTAAATGATTGATTATAATTCAACCTTGATATCCCATGTTTAAATAATTGACTGTGATCAAAATTGGTCAACCCTATATTTACCATATTTAACAATATTCAACCTTGACAATCACTTGGTTGAAAATGGTTGAAAACCATGGTCAACCATTGTGATCCATTGGCAATGGTTGAAAACCATGGACAACCATTGCTAACCATTTACAATTTTTGAATGTGGTCAACCATGGGCAACCATGGTCGACCATTGTCAACCATTAATAATGGGTGAATATGGTAACCATTGTCAACCATGGTCAGCAATTGACTATGGCAAAATATGGCCAGCCATTGTCAACCATTGACAATGGTCAACCATTATTAACCATGGTCAATCATTGTTAACTGTGGTCAAGAACTGCCAACCATTATTAATTATTGTCAGCCATGGTAAATCGTTCAATATGGTCAACCATGGCAAACCATTATCAATCAATAACAATGGTTGAATATGGTTAATCATGGTCAACTATTGTCAACTATGGTCAACCATTATTAGTGAAAATATGCCAGCATCAACCATGGTCAACCATTACAAATCGTTGTTAAATATGGTCAACCATGGTAGATCACTATTAACCATGGTCAACCATGGTCAACCATTGTCAACCATTACCAACCATGGTTAACCATTAACAACGATCAACTATAGTCAACCATTAACAATAGTCATCTATAACTAACCATAGACAACCATTATCAATCATTGAATGACCTTCATATGAACATACCATCCAATTCTTTGGTCTGATACCTCCATGCATACGCTTCTAAAATGCAGCTATGGCGTTCATCCCATCATTACTCCGCAACACGCAGACATCAATATAAGAAATTGGAAGGTAAATATAAACAATAAAAGCCTTATATTTCCCTCTACGATATTGAACATCCTAGGAACAAAATAATCCTAAGTATAATTTCATGTTTACTCACATACTGCAAACTACAAACAGTCTTAACATGGGGCTATTGGGTAGGGAACGTGAGGGCCACAGAGCCTGAACTTCTAACAGATTTTCATTGAGCGAAAGCTTCTTATTGTTATTAGAGGCCTTACAAACGGTATATTTGGTAGCCAGCTGATCTCGAATTACGTTCTCCAGAATCTCTAGGCTCTTGCAGCAAACGCCCTCAGATTTCATAAAAAAAATTCTCATGACCGTAAAGAGTTAAAAAACGTTTCCTTCGGAGACTCCATATTTCTACACATTCAAAGCTCGTGAGTACGGGACCATAAATAATGCTTTGGAGGAAACTTCAAAGCTATTGCTGGCAATCTGCTTCCAACTGTACTACCATTTTGGATCAACTATGGGGAAAAATACAAGGGATATTGACCCGCTGGGAATTTGAGCGCATCTCATTGTTTTCCAAGGCCAAGTCATTGCCGTTTGGCTGAATGTCTATAAATGATCCCATAGTCTTACTTCTCTGACTGACAAGATAATTATTACTTACCACGAACTTCAATTGAATTTGGAAAAAGAAATTCAACGGTTATTCATTTATTAGCTTAATATATCATTTTTTAAAGATAATAAATATCTTTATATATATTAATATAATTTAAAATAGTAAGCTATTATTATATGTATATGTATGGGGTTAGAGTTAAAAGGTTACATTGTTAAAATTTATATTAAAATTAAAGTATATGGTGTGTGTGTGTGTGTGTGTGTGTGTGTGTGTGTGTGTGTGTGTGTGTGTGTGTGTGTGTGGTTATATTGTTAATTCAATATTGATTGGTTAAGGTGGTTATTTGTTTGTTTTGTTTGTGTTTTTTTTTAATAGGATGAGAAGTAAATTAGGTTTAATTGTATGAAAAATTTTACATTTAAGATTTGAATTAAAGGAGTTTTGAGGATTATGAAGTTTTAATAAGTGTAAGTTTTGGAAGTGATGACTTATGTTATGCTATTTATTTTAGTAATATAATATCATTTTTATTTTTTTATTAGCATGGGAATGTTTTTTTTTTTTTATTGGGATGGAAATTTTGGAAAAATTTTAATAACTCACGTAAATAATAAAGAATAATGATTAATGTTGTAAAATTCATTTTACTAATATTAATCTGACGTTTTTATTTGTATATAAATATCATTGGAGGTAATAAGTATTACGTTAATTATTTAAAATCATTATTAAACATCCACAATTAATAGCTCACTTTAATAATTATTTATAAATTAAAATTTGATATATTAAATAAACTAACTTTTAATTTTTAATTAAAGATTATAATAAAAAAGGTAAATCACAAGTTAATTATCTTTGTCATTCCAGGTTATAGATAATAGATAAGAATATATTCATATTATTATTTATATTATAACGGGGACCTTGTTTAGCACCCCAACTATTTAAAGAGGCTTACCTTGCCATGACCATTAAACACAACTTGAGCGTTTGTCAAAGCTTCTCTGTGGAAGACTTCAAAGGAATTAAAGTCGTTAAGTTTAGGAATTAAAGTCATTAAGCGTGGAAACTGGAGCTGTTGAATGAAAATCATTAAGTTTACGAAGGCCAGAATTAAAATTATTAATTATTAGAATTCGATGATCTTTCTATTTTTTAAACTAAATTATTGAGATTTAATATTTTTAATTTTCTTTAATTTAAATCTATAAATGATAACAAATTACTATATTTTATTGAATTTAGGTTTCTGTGATCTATATCAAGTTTATAGAGAGATTTTTCAGTGAAAATCACATAGTAATTCATTTGTCTATGCGTTTTGAACTAACAAGTGTGGTTCATCATCAAGACAAGTTGAAGAACCAGGTCATGGCTACAGGTTCAATAGAGAGATCAGATAATTCAAGGATTATATTTGACCAGGAAACGACCATATTAGGCCAGATAACTAGACTGGACAAGGGGATAGGAAAATAATTAGTTAAATAATTAATAAGTTATTTTTGAATAAATCAATAGACTTTTATTATTATTAAAACTATGTAAACTTAAGAAAATTTAATACAGATTTATTAAGTGGATAATCTACTTAGTTAAATAAATATTTAACTAACCCAATGGGAAAATAAATTAAAGTCAATTAATTTGTTAATTCACTTATTAATTTAATTTATTTATATTTGTATTTTTTAAGTTATAACTTGATAATAGGTTTCTATAAAAACTAACTCCATTCAATATAATAAAACTACTACTATTATTATTAAATATGAAATAATAAGAAAAACTAATAAAAGTTTATTAAAAAATTATAATAATATAAATTTATTAAAAAACTATATAGAAAGGCAATATAATTTAAAATTTTATATTAACACACGGTTTATTTATGTTATTTTTTTTCTTTTGAAAATGGATGATATAATTTTTTATGAATTTGAGATTTTTTATTATTTAAAATATGTTTTTGAATATATAAATGAATTCAGTGTCGTCAAAAGTCTATGGGAAAGTCACAACTCCATTCAAATACTTATCAACAAATTGATAACAAAACCTTAAAATATCAATATCAAGGAACATTTAGTGGCTTCATAGAGTTCTAGCCTCGAGAAGACCTTCTCATATGGAGGGAGGACCTTCTCCCTACAAATTCAATTTGGTAACTTGTGGGAAAGCCTTAAACCTCCTAATTGGCATTGAAACAATGTATTTAGGTTATGTGGACTAGACAACTAGTACTTGTATTTTCAAAGAATCCCGACATGATTTTGGACAAAATTGACTAGAATAGTTTTGGACAAAATTGACTAGAAAAGATGTCGAGAACATAACAAAAATGTAGAAGAGTTGGACTACAATAAACATAAATAATAAGTTGTATGATGATGATATCATTATTATCATCATCATCATGAGGATTGACATATAATTGTGTAATTGGATGTGAAGTACGTTAAAGGATTACTTTGATTTTTTAGAATCTTAATACTGTGTTTAAAAGCAATTAAGGGAAGTGTCATGAAATTAGCATTGTTTTGAAGATTTAGGAGGTTAGGAAAGTTCGTGTTGTGATAAATATTTTGAAAATGTGATCTAACTTAAGTATATACATGGAAATTTAGAAAACATTCTCATCAACTTCAAGTCTCTCATAATCACGAAGATGATATAATTTCACATCCCGTGACGTTTTCAGATTTTTTGACACCTAGTTTTGCTATGTAACTTGGGATTTTTGGTTCAAATTTTAAGGATATTGATTCTCTTCATTGCACTAGTCAAAATCAAGAACCACTTTTGAACTTCTAAATTAGGTTTGACCATTTCCTTGTAGTACTTTAGTTTCCTTTTATCCTATAGTTCTTTTTCCTACCAAATATTCACTTTAAATTTATAATTAATAATGTTTTCAATATTATTGGTATTCTATATAATGACATCTTCTTATAATACCTAATGATTAATCTGATACGTGGCATCTTAATGCCAAACCCACTTGAACTAGTGGTTTTTTAGCTAGATCTTTAAGTGTTTTTCAGGAGCCTCTTTTTGTCCATGATGTTTATCTTACTCTTGTATATTAAGTAACTAATCATGGTTGTGCACTCAATTAGGGAAATGGTTTCTTTTATGGGGAGGATAAAATAGAGGGAATTACCCTTAATTTTAAAATTATAAGCTATAAAATTATTTTAGATTTGCTCTATCTTTCTCTAGGATTCTTTAGAGATAATATGTCCCCAAACTTCACATCCATATAAGATAAAAAGAGTGAAAAGTGTCTCAAAGATGAGTGTATTTTTTTATATGAAATCTCACTTCTAAAGGTCCACTACATTACACTTACCTTCAAGTCCATAATAATTTTTCCATCCTTCATTTATCATGTTCTCAACACTATGGTCACAATTGAGCTTGTGATGAATATTAATACGATGATATCTATATGAAGGCACTTCCTTAAAGCTATTGTTATCATATCCAAAAGTGTCATACGTGATGTTTTTTTAGATTTTTTTTTTATCGTAACCTTTGTTTTGTTAATATTCACAATAATACCCATATTAGAGTATAAGTTCTTGAGGATTCGTATATGGTTATTAAGGTCATAAAGATTGATTTCTATAGGAGAAATATTGGCAACATAAAAGAGAAAGACGATGAATACAACAACAATAGTCAAGCTAGTATAACTAATATATCACAACCAATATTCTGACCTATCAATTTATATGGTAAATGTGGTAGGGGATAGGGGACAACATTTCTTGATTCCTATATTATAGTTAATTTATTATAATAAAGCCCTAGTGTTCCTAAACTTGGAAATAACACTCTCATGAAGCTTTAATTAACAACTTATAGCTCGAAGGAACTTTTAGAATGTCTAACCTATTCCAAAGGTTGGTCTTTGATATAGTGTAAAAATATTTGTTAACATCAACAAAACAATTGAGGATATTTTTTTTACAATTGTAACACAATGATCATAGATGTAACAAGATGGCACACAATTGAATGTAGCCTCTAAAGCTAGCTTGGAAATTAGCCTTTTTCCATGGATTTTAGGCTATATCGTCAATCTTCTTTTCCAAATTACTTCCATATAAATTGAATAAGATGGGGATAATAATAATGGTTCAATTATTAGAGGGATTACTTTTATCATTTCTTTATAGATAGGAACATTGAGGCTTTGAGTATAGGGTTTAGGTAATCATTTCCTTACTACTAAATTGAGGATCTTTTATATGCCAGAGATAAGGATAATCTCTAAATTTCTTCAAATATTTTGATTGTAGAATTTAATTCCTTAGATTCCCCTTTTCTGAGTCACTTAAGCCTAAGCTTTACGTCTTTTACAAAATCACTTCATCCTCTATGAATACATTTGAAATGTTGTCCATAATAATAGGGGGTTCATAAATATTTTTAAGATAAGAGTTTCAATCTTTTAAAGAGAATCATATTATTTTCTTTAGTTTTATAGGTCAAAAAAAATCACCAAAATTTTTTAGGATCTAGCTTTAAAAACCTCAGTATTCAAAACTTTATATCATAAAGAAACAAGTAACAGAAAAATTACTTATAATATAAATATAATGTAATGTACACTAGATATGAATATAAATACTAACATGCATATTCATTTGGGAGGTGTTAATAGAAATCATTTACTCAATATAATATTTAATAAAGTGAAAAATATATAGTGGCACAAACTTATTCGGGAAATTACCTTTTAAAATTTAGTGGGAAATTTAATCCATGGTAGCCTCCATCATCTCGTCATTGAAACTTCTTATGCACTTTCAAATGGTACTAAGACATACTATGCTCTTCTAAGTATATTTTTCTCAAAATGCATAGGATATATCCTTTTGGTAAGTTTTTAATAATTTTAAACCTTTAAGTACGCTTCCAAAAATTTTGGTCAAGGGAAGAACTCTAGATTGGTGGTGGGTGTTATGATCCTTATGCTTTAAAAATGATAAGAAGCCTATAATTATAGTCCTCTTTGAGGTGGAAACCTTCTTTTACAATTACTACAATGTACAAGAAAATATTTGATAATCCTAAGACTAGGTCTCATTTTTATCTATATAGAAGACAAGGGGTACAAATATAATAAAATAGGACTATGAGGGGTTCTAGTCTACATAACAATATACATATTAGGGTTTAAATGGTGCTTATACAGATCTTAACATGCCCCTTTTCTTGAAACAAGTGTTTTCCTCAACAATTGATTAATTGTCAATGATTGTCAAAGAATAAATCATCTTCCCATGTTAAATCTTCTATTGGTAAGTTCTTCCATTTGATGATGTACTCGACAATTGTTAAGCCACTCGGCTACTTAATCCTTGTTTCAAGGATTATTTCTACTTCTAGTATGATTTTCCCTTCTTCATTTATCACTAATACACTTCTTGATTTCATATCAATAACATGGTCATGATCTTGATTAGGTGGAAGACTCTTAGGAATTAATCCAAATACCTTGGGATTATTTTCGACATATTTGTAGAGATTCCCTAGCATATATGATATTGACATTTGAACATTTAGTGAACATAATTATGCCATTTCACCTTAGCGCACTCCTTTTTGAGTAATTTTATCATTCCATTGGATCTGATTGTTGGAAATACTGAGAAGGGGTGGGGGGTGAATAAGTATTTCTTTTAACTAGTATTATTATTAATCTTCTAAAGCATTAATTAATCTTCAATTATTATCAATGTTTGTACAATGATAGCAACAAAATCAAAAGGAATAAAAATGCACACAATTTTAAAGGTGGAAACCCCCTTCGGGACAAAAACCACCCGAACTTTTTTCTAATAATTCTTTAATCTTCAACTAAAATTGAAAAGAAAGCTCCAACTTCCTAGAATCTAGAAAAGCATTATTCTCAAGCTCCCATTGGATGGACACTCCAACACTTGAGATTCTTCAGTAGTCAACTTAACAGATGCCCCAGCACCCAATGAGCTACAACTCACACTAGCACCATCCTACCACCCTGAAGTTTTCATGGGTTTGAACTTCTTGGTGACTTCATGCACTAGCCTAGCACCACCGTACCACCCTATAGAAGAATAAAAGAATAATGGACTCCCGTACAGGGAAAATGATCCACTTTACAATGATATAGAATGATTTAGAAGAAGAAGACACACTATACCATAAACCCAACTATGACACAACCACCTAATGGTGATCTTAGACCTCCCGACATTACCTCTTTAACTCATGGCAGATAGACACTTGTACAAATTTTACAATGAATTTGTGCAATGATACTTTTATAATGACTGTATTCAGTGCTTCCCACTTGAATACTTCATGTGATGAATTTCTTATTGTTGTTTTGCACCTTGATTGTTGCTCTTGTCATGCTACCCTTTCTCACTCTTCATAACATTAGATTATGGATTGAGTCTTCTCTTGATGAATTTATAATACCTGCAAAAAGTCTTCAAGGAAATACCCATGACATGATAATAACAAAACTTACCTGATCCTGCAAAGCATATGTCAGTGCTAAACAAAAAAAAACAAATTAGAATACAAAGAACCTAATTAAATTAAGAGATGAACATGCATATATAGAATATAATTACCTGGAGCTTACCTCTACTGCATCATTTTTCTGCACCTTGCTCTTTGCTGCCCTAGAAAGTTTGGTCCTTTGCACCCCTTAATAGCACTTGCTCTAGTTTTTTTCTTTCCTTCTAGGAGCATGATATTGAATCTGATGTATCTCTATGATTTCAGATCCCCAGTATGTTATCTTCGGTCCTGTAGTATCCCTTTGAGTCTTCTTCTGTAGTATCTTAGGTCTGACCTAATTTGGATTCTTCAAGGCAAGGTTATGCCCAATCTCTCACAATGACCTAATTATGGATTAGTTCAGTAGAGAGGAATTGTATGGTGTGCCACGTGTCACTGTTTAATCCTTCGGATTTGAAATTTACACAAAGAAAACTACTGTCGATGCACCATCCGACATTTTTTACAAAATTCCAATCCACTTCTCAGAGATATAGTTACGACAATTTCCCCAAAGTCACCTATTTGAGATGAAACTCGGGAACTTGCAAAACCCTAAATTCCACAAATCATATTCTTGAAAATATAGCGAACCAAGATCTGAAATTCGATCACGACTGTCATCAAGAGTTCAGCTCAACTGGGGTTTAACTTCAGCATCTAAGACTTTGTAGAACTAAAGTTATAGCGAAAATTCCATGATCACTACTTTTTGAGGATATATGAAATTTCTTTTTATAGAGTTGAGAGGGGCTTCTATAGAGAATGATGGAGGGATTTTAGGATATTATTTTTTTGTTTGTTAATTATTGACTATTCAATGCCCAAAATCAATGATAGATGAGATGCCACAACCCTAGGTCATTTTAGCCCACTAATTGGGGTTACTAAATTCAATCTTGAATAACTTACAAACTATGAGGAATTACAAGGAGAGATATATACCAATAGGAAGATATTTTGAGTAGAGTATTCCTATAATGGCTATGAGAAGAGAAACCATGAATGATGATGCCAAATGTGCCATGAAATTTTAGGGACATCCTTGGTGCTACTTGGGTTAACTTCAATGACAACCTCAAATCATCCTTAGATCAACAATCTACCCCTTTGGCATTGATGGCAACACAAGCACCCCCCCTGCAAACAGGGCTCCTCTTCCTACTACCTTCTCTCCCCCTTTGACATCAATGGAAAAAGGTAATTCCCGCTAACACACAACCATCCTGTGGACCTGTACACACTTCCACTTTTTTTCTCCCTTCAGCTTTGAAATTGATACACAAAATACTACAGTCCATGCACTATCTTCCAATTTTTATGGAATTCCAATCCACTTCTCAGAGAGAGTTACGACAATTTTCCCAAGGTCACCTCTTTGAGATGAAATTGGGAGCCTGCAAAAACCCTAAATTCCATAGATCATATCTCCAAAAATATAGTGAATCAACATCTTAAATTTGTCCGTGGAGGATTTCGGCTCAGATGGTTTTTAATTTGAGCATTTAAGACTTCACAGAAATAAATTTATAGCGCAAATTCCACGATCACTACTTTTGGAGGATATATGAGATTTCTTTTTATAGAGTTAAGAGGGGCTTCTATAGAGAATTTTGGAGGTATTTTAGGAGCATAATTCTTTTTATTAATTATTTACTATTGAATGACCAAAGTAAATGATAGATGCCATGCCACAAACCCATGGGGTTTTAGCCTACTAATTCGGTTTACTAACTTCAATCTTGAATAACTTACAAACCGTGAGGAATTACGAGGAGAGCTCTATACCAATAGAAATATATTATTGGGTAGAGTATTTATATAATGGTTATGAGATGATAAACCATGAATGATGATGCGCAATGTGCCATGGAATTTTAGGGTCATCCTTGGTGCTGCTTCGGTTGACATCAATGACAACCTCATATCATCTTTAGATAAACACGTATCACTTTATAGGGTTTTCCTTAGATACCTCTAAGCTCAAATTCCTTTCCTTATTAGGTAAGTCTTATCTAGAGATATTAAAATCTAAAGGTCAATGTTCCCAATGATTGTAATCATTGGACCACTAATACAACATCAACATCGCCCATATGTATTGCAATCATGGAATGGTCCAACAAATACCAACCCTTATTGAGCTTAATATTGTGGCACTTCAATAAAAAATTTATGTTTGTGCCATCTCCAGTAATTACTTGAAACTCTAGTGCTCGATATATGAAATAATTGAGAAGTTTTCATAATTTGTAATTGATGAAGTTATGGGTACTGCCCAAATTAATCAACATTGTTACATTTTTTATATTTTATGTATCCTTTTATCTTGAGGGTTTGTGGAGTATTGATTCTAGTCAATCCATGACAATATATTATTCAAGTAGTCTCTTGTAGCTGTAAATCTTGTGACTATTCCAATTTTTAATCTTCTTCCTCTTTAGAGCCAATGTAGAATGATTTCTTCTCACTACATTTTTTCCCAATACTATACTTGCTACCATAGTTGAAACATAGTCCCTTTCCTCTTCTTTTATCGATTTTCTATGGAGTCAACCTTGTTGGTTTAGGAGAGGGAGTATGATCTTCACTATATTTATTCATAGACAATTTTCTAGTGGCCATATTTTCACTTTCAATTTTTTTTCTACACTGAAAGAATGATGTAGAGTGTTAGGTTTAAGGAGACACGCCACACGTTGGATTCTTTCCTTTAAATTTCCCATAAATAGGTCTAAAAAATTATCCTCTAAAATATTCTTTACTTTGAAACTCAAATTTTAAATTGTTGAATATTATTTGCAGCTAATATCCCCTGGCTAAGTGATTATTTGTAAATTTGTATATGTCATGTTTTCTTGTTGTTGTGACTTTAAAACTAAACTCGGACTATTTTATCATTATTATGTCACTAATAAATATTTTATTTAAGCTTATTTTGTTAAGTTTTCACTAACAACATTATAGAAAAATAATTATGAAGCTATAGTCGGTTAAAGAGAAACTATGGGATGCAATTTATTGATGGAATTTAATTACCCTTGATGGAACAATACCTGGGCATCTAATCTAAGCTTTATATTATTAAATTATAAAAATTTGTTGATCAATAACTCTCTTGATAAGTCTAGATGTTGTCTTAGAAGGCTCCAGATAGTGGGGCTCATTAATGAGCCAAGTAACCAATTAAGCACATTATACCTAAATTTCAATTAGATTGTACATAATAATTAAGAACTTATTAAATACATATAATATTTTATATTTTCATCTAGATGTGCTCATCACTGACCAAGAAAGGAACTGGTTATGATCTCGTGCTAGTCCTACCAGTAGATCTAGGAAAACATGCTTCAAAATGTGCAATGTCACTATCAACATCTAGTGCACATTCTATCTTATGCTACTCAAGGGGTGTAGTACTAACATTGACCATGGGCAATGTAATATTGTGGTACTATTCTAAGTAATTACCGTGCCACTCAAAGGTGGAGATTGAAATTGGTACTAGTATGATGTTGTGTCCATGTGAAATGGTGATGGTACCAATGCCAACCTTTGTAGGCCTACATTGAGGATCAAACTCATCCAAAAAATAATGTGAAAAATAGATTTTTTATAAAGGAAATGTAAGAGTATAAAAAATGAAATCGTAAATAAATAAATGGGACAATTAAATATATTCATGTTTTACACATAATCATGAATCTTCTCCATCAAGATTTTAATTATTTCCTTTGTTGAATATGTCCTCAAATAAATATCAACCAAGGTAGCAACCTCATTGTTTAATATTTTCATAGGATTATTTATTGTTTGCACTAGATCTATGGAGGAATATATTTTTTTTATCTGTAATCTCTTCCTCAGGATGATATGTCGATTGATTTAACGTTGGTTCCTTCCCCTTTTAACCCTGATATAATGGTTTTTCCAACAATGCAATATCACATTACTATTCATAAACATTTTTTTATGTGAATCGAGAAAGAAAGAAATGTCAAAAGTTGATGTTTCCCCATACTAAAAAGAAATGCCTTAAAAGGGATAAAAGGGTTGGGACAACATCTATATGAAGCCTCATGCCTTATCATAGAGGTATCATTTTTACCATTAAACAAATTATCCCTAAATTGAGCCTCCCCTCGCCAATAATTTCCTTGAAAAGGGTTGAGATTTATTTTGTAGTTTGAGAGATTTTGTTAGCCCTAGGTTTGAAAAAAGTTACTCCCAATTGTTGATAAAATTATATGTATCCTAATTCAAACATTTAATTATTGAATTTTGGATTGTAAGGCTTATAGATGGAAGCATTGGAAATGCAATATTAGAGCCTATTCTAACCTATGGTAACAACTAACACTAGAAAGAACCAATTACTAAGGATTGCAACTTGTCATTGGACTTTGGAATTCTAATTCATATCAGGTTGAAAACCAAAATTTTTCATTACTGATATACAATGTTCATGTGGTTTTACTTGTGTAGCTTATTAGGTCTTTAGACTTTAATGGTTGTAATCCTCTAGTGATGAAAGCTAATTAATCATGCTCAAGAAAAGAAAATTACAAAGAAAATGTTGACAATTAAAAGCAAAAGTGTGTGAGGTAAATAAAGAAGACAAGGAAATAAACTACAAGAAAGGCATTAATAAAATACCAAAAATTAATGTTAAATGGGCTTAGAGACATATGATATATTATAGGTTCTTATTTATTGTAGAAGTCTTTTACCAACTGACTTGAAAGCTCTTAATCAATTAAAGAATCATAAACTACACACCAAAAATTATTCAGTATTCTGATGTAGGATTTGGTTTCTGGTACCGAATTAAGTACCAAAAATCTGGTAATTGAAATTCTGAACATTGGTACCAAATTAAGTACCAAAAATCTCGAAATTAAAATTCTAAATATTGGTACCGAATCGAATACCTAAATTCTAGAAATTGAAATTCCAGGTACCAGAACGTGTTAAGAAACTAATTTTAAGTTTTCTTGACTCTTAAGCCTGAGAAAAATCAATTTGAATTTGATCATAACATGTTCTATTAACAGATCTAAAAATATAAAAAGTAAATTTTAGCAAAATACTACATGAAACATGAATCTAATAAAAATTGAAGTGAGATATTAAACAAAATATATAATCAAGAAAACTAAATATTTCTAAATACAACTCTATGAATAGAAAAACCAAAATGTTACCTAAGTCGAGGGGCCCTTCCTAACTTGGCAATGTTCCTAGAGACTAAATAAGATCAAAATAATAGGCCGATATGAGAAATAATTAAATGTTTATTACAAACATAAATTGTTGACTTTACATACATAAATTAAAATCTCTTATAAAAATAAATTTAGAGTAATGATGCAATTCCTCTCTCTTGTAATACATAAGATGGAGGAAGTCATAATATTGAATCCTATATAACTCTCACTTCCATACTATAATTAAAATAATGAATATCATTTTAAGCTATCTTCTTATGATTTAAAATTATATTGAATCATTCATTGGAGATGGAAATGATGCCACTTGGAATTAGTTTGAATTTAATAAAAGTTTATATGTAACTACAAATATTGGACATAATTTCATGTACCTATTAGTGTAGAGGTGTATAATTAGGTACTAAATTGTTGAACCGGTACCAAACTAAGTACCGAACTGTAGACTGGACTCAATTGGTACCAAACTGCTAGAATTGATATAGAGATGGAATTTTTTGTAGTTGAACATGCTCCTTGGCCACATAACCACATTATTAATCCATCATTGATAAAATCATATTAAAGACATGTCTAATCATTAAAAATATAATAAATCCATCATAATTAACCACATGGTAGAAGAGGTTAATTTAGTGTAATTTGATTGTATAATGGCTACGAAAGTATCATAAATGTGAGAATATGGCTCATGAATAGATACTTTATATACTGAATGATATGACATATTTAGAGCCCAACATTCCCCCATGCCTAATATTTTGGATGCTCTCATGTAAACAAAATCCTTGACTATCACATTGTTTCTTGGTGCAGGTGGTTAAAGGTGAATTGTTATACCATCACAGACTTGATATATTTTAAAATATATACTAGGAAGAGATGATGGATGATATAATATGATGATGAAGATAATGGCTATATGAATGTGGACTTGGAAACATGTAAGACCATTATTCACTTTGTGGCTCTTTTCTTAGATAAACAACAATGACTTCATCCTCCTATTAAGAGCATTCATATGATGATTTTGTTATTGTTTTATGATGTATAAGTAGAAGAAACTATAGATGTATATTTGTATTCATGTACCACAATAATTTTCTTCTAATTCTTATGGTCTTACTAGAATATGCCTTGATGGATTTAGGAATGGAGGGTTTAATGGTAGCTTAATAAAGGTAAAGATTTATGGAATAGGAAGTATTTAATCATCAAGCTTCCTTAAATTTTAATGAGTGAAAGAGTCTAAAAATTAACTAAATCACTGTTGGGGGCAATGATCAAGCCCTAGTGCCATGGAAGATGTTCCAAGGTTCAAATATGTGCTCATGGACTCCTCACCAAGTAAGTGTAGCAGGATAAAATGAAAAATTGGAGCATATGCACCCTTTTGGTTAAAATCCAATCAAGTTATGGGTGGATCACCATCCATCTATGGCCAACCCACTCCCAACAACATTTCAGGGGGTACCCCGCACAGGTGTTAAGCGGGCGCTATCCGTCGGAGTTCATAAGTCAACTTGGCAAGCCCATCGATTCAATGACCCATATTAATTCCGTGGGGTAACCGATGGATCTGACATCCCACCCTCCTACCCACTAGAGGATGGTGGGGACCACCCGCCATAATGGTCGATCCATTGGTGCCAATTCAACCGAGTAGGGAATTCAAATATAAAAGGTAACATCTTTAGCATCCCCTCACTCCCATCCACCTGTCTATTGTTAGCAACCAATATCCTTCTACCACATGCCCTCCCAAGACATCACCCCCAAGTAAGTTGACCATTAGCCCCCCGCTGCCTATAAAAACCCTTCTTGCCTTGAATTTTTCAAAGTTTTAAACTACTTTTGAGTGTAAAAACCTCCCACCTTCCATTTGTTCTGCAAATGTCATCCAACCATTTAACCAGTCCAGAATACCCCCTCCAATGTTGTTTTTAGCTTCTCCTGGGAAAAAAGGTAGCCAGTCAGTCCCTTTCACCTACAATTCATTTGATTATTCATTGGAAAATGAAGAAGGTGGCCATTAAGCCCTCTAAAACCCATAAAGCTAAATCCTCCTCTAGTGTTAGGCATCTCATGGACACTAAGTCTTAAATTGTGGACCCCTATACTGCTTACCACCTCATGGATCTACGATTCAACTTGTATGGTAGCCACATTAGAGGGGAACACCCATTTTGTCTTTGTTACAGTTGTGATAACAAATACACTAAAGGTCATAAGTGTGTCGAGAAGAAATAATTTTACATAGATTGTGAAGAGGAGGAAGAAAAGGAACAAGAAACATCAAAAGAAGAGGATATACACAATGAAAAAATCATAGAGAAAGAAGAAATGAATCTGACCATATCTTCTAATGCATTGGCTGGAATTACTACTCCTCAAACTATCAAGATATCAAGACATATCAAGAAGAAAAAGGTAATAGTTTTGATTGATTCAGGAAGTACCCATAATTTTATTCATTGTAATATAGCCAAGGAATTGAATTTCTTCCTATATCTAGCACGAGAGCGTCAAGTGATGGTTGCAAGTGGAGGAACCATAAATTGAACTCCAAAGTGCCATAATATCAAGCTATCCATGGGAGAATATGTATTGAATATCCCAATGCTTTCCATTCCAATGGGTCATGATAATGTTGTACTAGGAGTCCAATGGCTACAATCCTTGGTTACAATAACTTTTAATTTTCAAGAACTTTTCATGAAATTTTCTTCAGAAGGAAAGGAAGTTGAATTAAGTGGTATTGCAAGGAAACCAGGAAATATAATAAGCTCTAACGGAATGATAATTCTTCTAAAGAAAGAACGACAAGGCATAATTGCATAATTATGTTCACTAGAGATTCCCACATCGAAATCATCTATTTCTACATATCTCCAAAAAGTCTTGCACAATCATTCCTAGGTATTTGAGACTCCCAAAGGCGTCCCATGTATTGGTGATCATAATCATGCTATTCATTTTATTCCAGGAAGTGTTCCTCCAAACATCAGGCCTTACAGATATCCCTATGCCCAAAAGAGTGAAATTGAACGTATAGTTGCAGAAATGCTAGAGGCTAGTATAATTCAACCTAGTCAAAGTTCTTTCTCTGTTCCAGTAGTATTGGTTCATAAGAAGCATGTAACATGGTGCATGTGTCTAGATTATATGGAGCTAAACAAGCTCAATATTAAAGATAAATTTTCCATTCCTGTCATTAATGAATTATAGGATGAATTGCATGGATCAATTTACCTCACCAAGTTGGATCTTCATTTACGATATCATCAAACCAGAATGAAGACCGAAGACTTTCTGAAAACAACATTTAGAAATCATGAGGGTCATTATGATTTTTTGGTCATGCCTTTTGGCCTTACCAATGCAGCTTCTACATTTCAAGGTTTGATGAATTCCATTTTCAAACCCACCCTTAGAAAATTTGTGTTAGGAAATTGGAGGAGAAACAATTATATGCAGAAAAATCCAAATGTTTCTTTGGAGTACAAGAGGCAGAATATCTGGGTTATATTGTATCTCATGAAGGTGTTAAGGTAGACCCTAGCAAAATTAAAACCAATAAGGAATGGAAAATCCCCACATCCATAAAACATATGTGAGGATTTCTTAGGTTGACATGGTATTATCACAAGTTTGTTAAGAATTATGGGAGAATAATAGAAACACCTCTAACAACATTATTGAAGAAAAATTCATTTTCATGGAATCCAAAAACAACGAAGGCCTTTGAAAATCTTAAAGAGGAAAGGTGCCAACAATCAAGATTCACAAAAATATTTATTGGGGAATGTGATGCCCGAAGAAATGGAATTGGTGTTGTTTTAATGCAAGAAGAAAGACCCATTACTTCCAAAAGTCATCCAATCAAAGGAAAGTATTTACACAAACCTATTTATGAGAAGGAAATGTTGGCAATACTACATGCACTTAAGAAATGACGGCCCTACCTAATGGGAAGACACTTCAAGGTAAAAATGGATCATGATAGTCTTAAATAATTTTTAGAACAAATATTATCTTTAGAACAACAGCAAAAATGGGTCACAAAGATGTTGGGTTATGACTTTGAAATCGTCTACAAAAAAGGGAAGCAAAATGTTGTGGGAGATGCACTCTCAAGGAAGGATGGGAATGTGGAAGAATTTATTTGCACCATTTTTATTATCCAACTAGATTGGATAAATGAAGGAAGGGATGAATGAAAGAATAACGAAGAAGTGTGGGCACTAACTCAAAAGATATAGGAAGATCCCAGTACATCTGATACATTTAGTTGGAAAAATGATTCGTTATGGTAGAAATATCAATTATATCTATGTAAGAATTCCTAACTCGAACAAGAGATTCTTATGGAAGGGCACTCAAGATTTCTAAAAACTTACCACAGGGTTAAGAAGGAATTTTTTTTGGATGACCTTAAATTAGATATTCAAAAGTGGTGTGTAGAATGTTTCGTTTGCCAACAAAATAAAGCTAAAAAAATTAATATCCCAGGCCTATTAAAACCTTTATCCATTCCAAGCCAACGTTTGGACGAGGTTCCAATGGATTTTATCACAGGCTTACCCAAGCCTAAAGGAAAGACTGTTATCATGGTGGTAGTTGACAAACTTACCAAGTATGCACACTTTTGTGCATTATCTCATCCATTTAAAGTGAGTACAATTTCTACTGCATTTAAGGAAACAATTCAAAAGCTACATGGAAACCCAAAGAGTATTGTAAGCGATAGAGA
Source organism: Pinus taeda (assembly GCA_000404065.3). Classification (NCBI taxonomy): domain Eukaryota; kingdom Viridiplantae; phylum Streptophyta; class Pinopsida; order Pinales; family Pinaceae; genus Pinus; species Pinus taeda. The sequence goes on along the minus strand of APFE031599523.1, from coordinate 47,204 downwards.
TCCCGTTTTCACTAGAAGTTTTTGGACATAATTATTTTCTAGTCTTGGTACTCAATTAGCTCATAGCTCATCTTATCATCCTCAATCTAATCGATAAATTGAGATAGTAAACAAATGTTTGGAAGGATATATTTATTTCTTTGTATCTGATAAAAATACATAATGGGTCAAATGGTTGCCTCTGGCTGAATGGTGGTATAACACTTCCTTCCATACTGCAGCAAAAATGACCCCATTTATGGCCCTTTATGGATATCATCCACCATCCATCACATCATATTCAGAGAAAATTCTAAGGTTCAAACAGTGGAAGATCACATTGAGCATCAACAACAAACTCTCCAACTCTTAAAGGATAACCTCACTTTGGCGCGGAATAGAATGAAACAATAGGCATATAAACATCACAATGAAAGAAGTTTTGATGTAGGTGATGGTGTATTCCTATGGCTACAACCATATAAACAAATATCCCTCAAGCAAGCTAAGAAGAATAATAAATTATCACCAAAGTATTATGGTCCATACAAGGTGTTGTAAAAGATAGGTACTATGGCATACAAATTTTAGCTTCTTGCAGTTTCCCAAGTGCACCCAATTTTCCATGTTTCATGCTTAAAGAAGGTTATAGGTGACAAGATCCCAGTTCAAACAATATTACCAAAACTTGATGATGAAGGAAAATCCATAGAAACAAGAACTCGACAGCTATGAAATTGATCAATTTCATAGTATCTCATCAAGTAGAAGAACTTACCCTCTGAAGACTCCACATGGGAGGATGAGAATTTTGTACAAAAGCATCCATAACTACTCAAGCATTGACGAAAACAATTTTTTGAAGTAGAGGGGCATGTTAGGTCCCTATAATACTAGTGATCATTCCATTACTATTGTCATTGTATCCCTTGTTGTTATTGTCGTGCCCCTATTATCCCCATATTGTTATTATTGTGCCCCATAGAAGCCCACTATTGTAATTTTTGTGCCCTCATATTATTATTGTTATCTCAACTTTGATTATATTGTGACCCATTAGAATCTTATACATAGAAAGGAGGTTTTGTCATTTGTATCATCGAAGAATTGTTCATTTGTGTAACGTAAAGGAGGTTGCCCCCTCGAAGAGGCTGATTTATAAGGCGTTGATCTATCCTTTCTATCTTTTTGTGAGCTGGTTTCATAACAATAAATATCTTGAGTCCTCTTTTGCATGTTTATTTGGTTGATTTATGGTTCACATGTGATGGTCTTGGTGCATCTACAAATTCTGTTTTATTATTTGCTGAGTTGTTTAATTTTTTATGTGATATAATATGCTAATGGGTTAATGTATGTGTGTGTGAATTAGTAAGGGGAAAAGAATTGAATTTTTTTATAATTCCTATCTCTACTAATTCACCTCCCCTCTCAGCAATGAGCTCATTCCAACAGGGACTTGTATATTTTATTGTTGCAGAGGATTGAGAGAGTATGATGTTGTATGTTTTTGGCTTGGTTTCACAAAGACATTTATTTTTTAGTAGAGACTGTTGGCTATGTCTATAAGGTGTGTATACCTAATGATGCCATGAATATGTTGATGATGATGACTGAGTTTGTGTGGTGCTAGGGTTTGATTAGAGATATTTTAATATGTCACTCATGTGGATATTTAATGTATGCATGTATATTGCTACTCGATTTGACAATGAGAGTATGTTGTTGTTGAGTCATATTACTGCCATTATTTAACAATTGATATATTGGGCAGAGCTAGGCTTTGATGTATTATTGAGTAGACTTGTTTATTGAACAAAGCATTGTAGTGAATAGAGTTTTTTATTTTTTTATGTTGTTATGTAGCAAAAGTGGATCTAATGTGAAAATGTATGAAACGAGGTCCACATAGAGTTGAAGCTTGGATCCTTCAAGGCAAGTAATGGATTTTTTTATTAAGGAGTAGTGGCTTCCTTCAAGTAGTGCCTTGAGAAACTAATTGGGGTTTGATGAATCCAAAAGATGAGTGTTTTCATACAGTTGGAGAAGTAATTGGTTCCATCAGGTAGTGGCCTAGAGTGAGTGGGTGATCACATATCTCAAGTTGGTGTTTGCAGAATGGTGGGTGCTAGTTGATTGATGACAAAATATTTCATTAAGAAGAATAAGAAGAAGACAAAGCATGTGGAAAATTTTCTCTAGGAAAGGTTTCCACCTAATATGTAGTGTCCTCATGTGTTTATGTGTTTCTCACATCTCTTATGTGCATTGATGTTCTATTTTTTTCTCATATGATCTTACATTGCATATATTGTCTATTGTTATATCACATTGGGAATAATTATTGATTCTATTAATTGTAAAGATAGGGACCATATTATAAATTGGTGATCCATTTGTACAATAGTGATTAACCTCCAGCCTCTTTATGTTTATGGATGATATATTTTTATTGAGTTTAAAGGTTTCTTTTACAGTGAGAGTGATGTGTAAGTATGTCTGTGTTTAACATGGATTTGACACATGTTTCTCTTAAAATAAAAATAAAATATTCTCTAAATAGAAAAGAAATATAGACTAAAATAACAAAGAATAAGCTATACATGTTTAATTAGTTGTATTAAAAATACAATTTAGACAATAAAAAATGACATTTTTTTTTCACTCTAAAATAAATTTACACTTAAATTTGATCCTTTTGTATCATATTAAATCCATACTTAAAATAAATTTATGCTGATATTTATATATATTTATAGTATGTGTTAATATTGATTTATAGAGTGAGTGATATTTATATATATTTATGGTATGTCTTTATATTTATTGATAGAGTGAGTGGTATAAGAGAGCAGTATGTATGTATATGATATTGTTGCAACATACTGAAACTCTATTGTTATTCTTTCATGTATCATTGGTTTAATTCATCTCTACCTATCCGAAATCAAAACAAAGCAGAGAGATAAGACTGGTAAAGGAATTCAAAAACGAATTCAAAAATGTAGTATGTGGAATACTTTGAAATTCCAGATTATTAAATACATGGAGAAGGTAAAATTCAAGTGGAATAGTGAAACTGCCATGACAGCATCGCAGTTGAAAACACTATCAATTGCAATTATTTATATACACTATCAATTACCCATATTATGTAAAGTTGTAAATTAAATAGTCCTCCATGCATTGACCTTATAATGCTTCTATGCCATTCTTGTCCTTATCAGCCTGCAATATGTAAATGAAATTGAAACAAACGGTGTTATATGAAAATTTGGTTCTAAGGTTTTCAGTCCTGAAGGAAACAAAACAATCCATGGAAAGAATATAAAGTGCAATAAATATAAAACCTTACATATTGCAAACAGTCCGAATAGTTTGTTATCAAGTGGGAAACTTGAGGGCCACACAAAGTCTGAACTTCCAGTAGATTTTCGTTGACAAAACCCTGTTTATCATTATCAGAGACCTTGAAGCATTCACAAACGAAATATCTCGTCAGCTCGTGTTTTCGAATCCTGTTTTCCAGATTGTCGAGGCTTTTGCAGCACAGGTTCTCAGTGTTCAAAAAATAAGTTCCAGACTGTAAAGAAATATAACACGATTCGAAGAACCTCGAAACTGCGGTGCAATCATTTGTAGAGGAATGAACATTATATGCAAACTGCGCCCATATGCTGAAGAAAACAACGGCAATGGCAGCGACTGCTACAGTCTTCTGAGACATCATATATCTGTACATTAAATGCTAAATTCAATTTCCTAAATACTGATATCATGAAAAAACTTCATAACGATTACCCATATTATGTCTGGTTCGATTTCTCCTTAGAATTATATCAATTGCAAATTTGGGGGTCAACCCTGCGGAGATTGGGCAATTGGGTCTATATGTTTATATAAATAAGCATCGTCAGCAGGTTGAATCTCAGAAAAATCTTAAATATGGGGAAAGGATGCACATTATAAAGGTATAGAAAGGAAAAAACAGATAAATAGAGAATTGACTAACCCTGTAGCATTTATGAACTCTGAAGCAGAAGTCGTAGACCTTTAATGGCATCTCTCGGCCTGACTGGCTTTCAAAGACTGCATACAACCAACTGTTTTATGAATTCCTCCCACCAAATCTTGAGTCCTCGACAGACCACTCACCCCCCCAATCTTGAAGAACTGGGAAGTTGGGAACGCTGGCAAGTTGTGAAAAGATTCCTTAGATAGAGCTAAATGTCTTTGTGTTTGTTTAGTGTCAAGGGTTACCCCGACCCGATATAGGGTTGAAAAAACAATAAAGCATGGTTCACGAGCAGGGTTCAATAAACAATAAACCATGGTTGGTTGAATTAGGTTGAATCGTAATATACTTTAGGTTGATTACTTTAAGTTTAGGTTTTATGGTAGTAGGTTTATTACCTTAGTAAATACGTCTTGGTTTTACGGCCGTGGGTCTATGTTTATTATAATATAAGGTTTTATTACCAGATTTTATAATAATATTATGTTTTATTAAGTTTATAATAATATTAATATTAATACCCCGGCTGCGGGTGAATGTTATGATAATAGTGAAATAAATGAGAGGCCACCCAGAAGGACGGAGGGCAGGTGTCCCTATCCTGGCAGCAGCGCTCATAATGAGTTATATTAATAACAGGCAGCCGAAGGAGCAGGGCATTAACTGCGCCTTAATGGAGTATTGGGTTCAGGACAGACGCCTTGGTTTTAACAGGAGGATGGAGGCCAGTTATTCCATCAAACTCAGGCTTTGGTGCCGGGAGATAGTGTTTGGCGTTTGAGAGGACAGAGGAATTGTTCAGGGGCGCATTCTGGCAATAGAGACCGTAGGCAGCAGCCCTGGTGCGTCCCTCAGTGGTGGCTTGTAGTGCTTTTATACTTGCAACATTGCATTGGCAGTATGGCCCCAACATATAGAGCCACACCGCGTCGTGGGAGCCATCAAGGACAGAGGAGTGGGGCTGGCAGAAGAGGGAATAACAGCCCGCAAAGAATTTCACCCCTCAGCTGTGCTTCCCCTGCATCGATTCGAACAGGGGACTCTGACCAATCCATCAATCACTCGGTGCAGACGGCAAGGTTCCGATACTGTCGCAAAACTTCCAGGCCAATTATTACGACGCTTGTCACAGTCATTTTCGAGGAAGAGGAAGAGACGGAGGGCTCTCTGGCGGAGGACTCCTCGGCGGAAGGCTCTGGAACCGAACATTCTCCTGATAATTCGAATGTTTCTTCGCCCAATTGGGGAAAGGAGGACAGCTCCTATTCCCCATCTTCACCAAGCAAATTGGTTGAAGAAAGCTCTCCAGCACACACTGAAGAACAAATTGAGGCCAGGGCGGAGATGGGCAGCATGCTGTACCTGAACAAGCCCATAATTATGCCCGAGTTGCAGACAATTGTCACAGACAGGGCAGAAGCCACCACCTCAGCCTCTCCACAACAAACAAAGCCCAAGCTACCCGACTTTTACTATGAAAACACTCTCTATCCAAAATTGCCCCAGGCATGAAGCTGGAGGACGTCCCGGTGGGCATGGAAATCTCCTGGGAGCCTCTAGACGAATTCAAAGAGTACAAGCCGGAGAAAAACAAGTAATCCATGTTCTATGTCAATTTTGGAAGATATGCTTGTAACCTGTCTTCGTCTTCGATTTTTGTGGTCGTTTCAATGTTTATGGTCATGGTCGAAGATCTAGTCATAGTTGAAGGTCGGTTTGGGTCGCGTAATATGGCAACAGACGCTGTTCTGTCGGTGGGTTTGGGTCGGTCGAGCCCAGTATGGACGCAATTTTGTTATGGACGCAGCTACGACTCCAACACAGTGCACAGCACCTGTTTGAAAATTTTCTGTATCAAGGTTGCAGCCCCGATTTTGAGAAAAGGAAATCCGGCGGCAAAAGCTAGTTCTGAATTGATCTCTCATCACACATCACTCAGGAAATACTCCATTTTGTATGAATCTTTTTGCTCATGAACTCTTGTTACTGCTCTATTGTAAGAGGCGTTAGCCTCAGGGGTTCTATCTGTTTTGTTGCGAGTTTGACAGAGAGCTGCCAGTTTCATGAGCGCTCTCAGAGGTTTCACCCTCTTGTAAATACTTTTTCTCTTTTTTAATACAAATAGATTAGCCTTTGCGTAGAAAAAAAAAATTAATAAAAAAATAATATTAATATTAATAATAAGTTTATTAATTTTTATTATATATAATATTAAAGTATTAATAAGTTTATTAAGTTTATAATAATATTAATGTTATTAAATTTATAATAACTTTTTTTGTAAATTGATATTTTGAATTATTAAAAAAAAATTAAATGACATAGTTGTGCCAAATTGCTTTCTCAGAATTTTACTTTTTTTCAAATCACTTACTATGCACAAAACACAATGCTAAAACCAAGACCTAATACATTGTAAAAGCATAAACCCTTTTGATTGGGATGAATAAAAATGAGTAAACAAAAAGCAATAAAGTTAGCATACAATACATCTTAATCATTTTGAGAGGAAGAAATCGGGGAAGGAGCCATTGTGGTTAAACTTTGGCAAGTCTGATATATCATTATTATTAGATTCGCATAAAATATGCCCCTCAACATGAGCAAGATGGAAATCAATTCTTTCCAAGAAAAAGCATTGATTTCTCAGCATTCTCTTGATCCCAAGTAGCGAAAACACAATACTACTCCACCTGCTTGTCCTTCGGGAAAAGCCCGAACACAAATTTCATTTGCTAATGCAAAGCCACAAATTTTAGATATTGCTTCCTTCCCATGATGTGCCCAGGGTCAGGAAACCAAGTAGACATATTCTCCAAGATTTCTGAATTGAAGTGGGAATGTCTATCCACCCCATCTTCCTTATTTCCAATAGAGTTGCGTTATAGTATGTGGAAACCAAGTCATGAGTGAAAAATATCACTCCTCTCTACCTCTACAAACCATTGTGCCCTTCCCCATGCCTGCATAAGCAACATGTTTGAAATTGAGAGGGCACATATGGAGAAGCTCATGTAAATACCTCTCCTTGTAAAAAGAAAGAAAGAAAACACATCAACAATTGAGCTATAGCTCCAACCCACTAAATCATCATTAAAACTCATGATATAGACATCGGACGATAGGGAATCAAGTAGGTGTTATACAATATTTGTGGAAGCATCTAAAAATAACCCCTTTCCAAGAACGATTAAACATATGCCCAACACTCATAGTACATTGAATACATGAGGTCACAAAAAACTCTTAGAAACCTAGGAAGCCAAAACCAAAGCAACCCTCGAGGTTAAATTTTACAATTCATTGGATGACGCTCATTAAAATTAACATAAAATTAAGCAACAAACCAATACATTACAAATGCAAGGAGACCCCCAAGCAAAAGACATAGACAGACTACCAAACCTTCCCGACCTAAACAGATAGGCTAAAACCAAATGCCCCAACCTCAAACCCTATCCTAGTACTTAAGTCAGAATGGATTGCGAGAAAATGGAAGAAATCGACCTAAATTCCATTGTAGGTAGTTGAAAGTGAAGCCCACACAAGCCCACCATGTGTCAAGGCTCCAAGATTCAAACCGAAAACCTCAACACCAAAAATACTCTACTCCTACCACCAATACCCTCACGAGCTACAGAGCCCTGTCATCACCATCATTATAGTAGACCCAAACCACAACACAAATCATCAATCACCACAGACATGAATAAACAATATCCACAGGGAGGTCAAGAACCTAGCCTCGCCTCCTTCTGTCAATCCAACACTAATTTCTCTATAAGGAATCATTTGGATAGGTTTATAATGACTCAAGGCCATATGCCCAAGGGTGGTGGATACAACCCCGGAAGCCCCCGATCTCGCATTAACACTTCATGAGGGAAAGTTTATAATAATATTATTATTAGAACTTATATAACATTAATAATTATTATTATAATCTTAATATGAATTTTTAATAATATTTTCCTTAAACAAATATTGATAAAGATTAATATTAATAATTATTATTATTATATCTTAATATCAATTATTAATTATATTTTCCTTAAAGTATATTGATAAAGATTAATATTAATATTTTTTGATTATATTTATAAGATTAATATATTCCAACACTAATATTAATTTTGAGTAATATTTTTTTGTCTGGAGAGGAAAAATGTTGTGAGGTAAACATTTAAAAATAGTAAAATAAAAATTTAAATTAAAAAATTTAAAATTTAAAATAGTAATTTAAAATACCTTAATTTTACATAACTTTATATAGAGATATCAAGTAACCGAAAGTAAAAAAAAAAAACACTTTTGGTGTGAGGAAGAAAACTAATTTATTCACTATTCAATAAGGAGATGAGTAAAAAAAGTAATTTACTTTTCACTTTTATGAAGAAATGTAATTTCTTCACTACTTAATATGAAGATGACAAGAAATAGTATTATTGATATTACATTATGTGTAATTCATTTTACAGTTTACATGTGATATTTAAAACAAAATTATATTAATAACAAAAAATATTTTACTGTAAACAATAAGTAAAATATTTTAATGCCCATATTAAATAACATAGTTTTATATCTACTTTATATATAGAACAATAAAGTAATTTAAATTAAAAAAATCTTATATTTTAACTTTCCATAAGTAGAGAGATGTGTAATTTATTGTATTTCTAATATGGAGTAGATATATAAGATTTTAAAGATATCAATAACAAGAAAAATTTAACATAGGTTATAAATAAAATATTTGAGTAAGAGGTTGAGTAAAAGATTTTAACATGAAACATATATAGAGGAACGAATGAGATAACTCTACATATATATTATACCACCCTAGATCCATCTTTAACTGTAGATCTACCAAGGGCCTAGAGGGATCAAATATCTTTTCAATCTAAAAGGTGTTTGCATCTCAAGAGATTTGATCCCTTTAAAAGCTTGGTAAATCCAGAGTTAAGATGAATTTATACTATTAATAGTAATATTAATATTATTGATTATATCAATAAGATTAATATTAATAACAAAATTTCCTATTATTATTGATT
>APFE031599523.1:15284-38133 GCA_000404065.3 Pinus taeda | reverse complement strand
TTGAAAATATTGCATTAATTTTAAAATAAATATATTATTATTATAGGCAATATTGCATTAATTATAACATAAATATATTATTAATGTAATAACAATATTTGATGTAACAATTCATTTTTATATTACTATTCATGCTATTAATAACGTTATTATTAACATTTAATATTATGTTATGTTAATAGAACATAATGTAATATGTAATATAATATAATAGTGTAGTTGATATGTAATATAATTTAATATGCAATATGAGGGTTGATGATTGTATAATAATGTGGGGAAGGGTTGATTGGTGACTAGGAACTCAGGAAGAACGGAGTGCAAGCAGCAAGGGTTTTAGCAAGTTACAGAGGTTGATCCTAATGGAGGGCCACAGAGGAGGGAGCTCCACTCCCTCCTATAAGGACGCCGTAGCCAGAAAAGGTAAGTTAGCTCTGAGAAAAATGACAAAGGATCTGTGGAGGAAGAGAATAGGAATAATGAAAACGAAACATATGGGACCAAAACCAAGGAAAATAGCAGCACAAAAGACAAGGAGGAAGAAGACAAAAGTTAGGGAGACAAAAAACAAAAGGGACCTTGCAAACCCAAAGCAAAGATCACTCCTAGAGTAGTTTTAAGTGATTCTACTCTTCAAGAACACAAGGAACACCTGGGGACTTACACTATCTTCTGTAAATCCATGGGACTATGGTGTACTAAAAAACCTTTACAGACATGGATCACATATCATTGGAAACCCAAAGGAAGCATCGACCTACATCTTGGGTCAAATGGATTCTTTAGCGTGGTGTTCACAAGCATCGAAGATAAAGACAGAATATTCGAAGGAGGACCATACTTTTATGCAGTAGCTGGTCTCTATATGCGGCCTTGGAAAATAAACTTTGTCCCAGAGTGGGAAACTTTCACTTCGGTACCAGTCTAGGTAAGGCTCTATTTCCTACCTCTTGATTACTAGAAAACTGAATCGCTAGCTACCATAGGCAATAAACTAGGTCATTTTGTTAAAGCTTCTAAAGCCACAAGAAGGGGGAAATATACTTCCTTTGCAAGAATATGTGTGGAAATAGATTTATCAGGAGCTCTCCTAGATGAAGTTATCTTGGAAGTTTTTAATGAGGAATGGGTACAAATAGTAGACTACCAGCATATCCCATTCAGATTCCATAGATGCCATGAACATGGACACTTATTTAAAGACAATATGAAGTTAGTGGATATTGTTATGAGTAATGGTACCTTTACTTTGAACAATAAAAGAGGAGGAGTGTCTTAGGTGGCCTCCAGATCAGATAGATTCATAATCTTAGAGGATCTTGTGCTCAAGGGAAAGGACATAGTTACAAGAGTGCTCTCCTTTGGAGGCTCAGATCATTGGCTGCTGCATCTAGAAATTCAAGACATTGGTACCCCCAGGAATAGACCTTTCAAATTTTAAAATATCTGGCTCTCCCACCTAGATTTCATCAACAACATAGCCATCCAGTGGGCAGAAGAGTTGAATATTCAGGGCACAAGAATGTTCCTACTTCAAAAAAGATTAAAACACATCAAACTCAGGCTCAAGGAGTGGAACAAGGAGTATGGTAACATTTTTGAAGCAAACAAATCTGTTGAGGGAAAAATGCAGGAACTCAACCAAACCCTTATCATGGAGGGCTTTGATAAAGATAGAAGTGATCAGGCAACCAAATATCATCAAGAATGGGAGAGCTTATGTAAACAAGAGGAGATTTTTTGGAGGCAAAAATCTAGAGTGCAATGGATAAAAGAAGGAGAAAGTAATTCTAGATCTTTTCACAGATCCACTATGGCAAATAGAGCTCACAACAGGATTTCTTCTATCAAGGACGAGGGAGGTAATCTTCTCAATTCTCCTGAAGAAATAGAAGTAGTGCTAGTTCAGCACTTTCATGGTATTGTATAGGAAACCTGTTCAGATAGAGAAAAATCCATTAGGGTTATATCAAAACATATTCCCAAGCTGGTTACCAGAGAGGATAATTTCAACCTTAATAAACTAGTGACGAAAGAGGAGGTTAGTGAGTTCCTAAAAGAAATGCAAAATGGTAAGGCACTAGGTTCAGATGGATTCAATGTTGATTTCTTTAAATCTTGCTGGAATATAGTAAAATAGGACGTTTTGAATGTAGTAGAAGACTCCAGGAGGGAAACAACTATTCTGAAGGCGCTTAACACCAACTTTATCTCCCTGATCCCTAAACAAGAATTGGCTCAAACTCCTGATAGGTTTAGACCCATTGCCTTGTGCCATGTTGTCTACAAGATTATATCCAAAGTTGTGGCCAATAGACTCAAGCATCTTCTTCCTACCCTGGTGTCAGTTGAATAATTTGGATATGTGGAAAGCAGGCAAATACTAGACAACATCATTCAAGCTCATGATGTGGTACACTCACTAACAAACAATAGGAAAGTTGGAATGATCATTCAATTGGATATAGCCAAATAAGCTAAATTGGACATATATCAGAAAATTTCTCGTTGCTTTTAGGTTTGATCACAACTAGATCAGATGGGTAATGGCCCTTGTTACTTCTCCTAGTTTTTCAATTCTTGTTAATGGATCTCCCTTGAAGACTTTTATTCCTTCTAGAGGCCTCAGGCAGGGATATCCACTCTCTCCCTTTCTCTTTATTCTCATGATGGAAGCGCTAGGTCAATCTATCAAACATGCAAAAGTAGTTGGTAAAGTCAAAGGTCTCCAACTTTCTGAAGATCGTCAGACCTTAACACATCAACAATTTGTTGATGATACCATGTTGCAAGGTAAAATCCCCATGGTCAAGGAAGCTCTAGCTTATAAGCAAATCCTGAGAGACTTTGCCATGGCTTCAGGTATGGAAGTTAATCTCTCCAAATCTAAGAATTTTTTTTTTCGATACTCACATTGTTATTCAGAGAAATATTTCTAGAATTTTGGGCTTTCAAAGGGAAATACTCCCTTAAAAATATTTGGGAGTTCCTCTAACGGCCAAGCGTTTACACAAGAACATTTGGGAGCCAATGATTAACAAATTGCAAGATAAAATCAGGAAATGGACTATCAGATCTTTAAATTTGGCCAGTAGGTTGGTGCTAACCAAGACTATCCTACAATCAATCCGAGTCTTCATGCTATCAGCTCTCCCAACACCTAAAGGAGTCCTGCAGTAATTCAGAAACATGCAAAAAGACTTTCTTTGGGGCAAGGGGGAAGAAAGAAAGAAATGGGCCTTGGTAGCATGGGAAAAAATCTGCAAACCTAAAAACTATGGAGGGTTTTAATTGGATGGTCCTGAGATTCTAAGAAAGGTTTTAGGAGCTAAATTATGGTGCCAATGGGTAAAAGACCCAGAGGATTAGTGGGCAAGGATATGGAAAGAAAATATGCCAGCACTTGGCAAAGCAATGATCTAATAATAATGTCAGGATATAGAAAGGGCTCTCATATTTGGAATAAGGCCTGCGATAACATGGGCTTAGTCCAAGGACACAGCTTCTGGGAAATCAGAGAGGGAAACCTTGCCCTATTCTCGGAGCATAGATGGCAACAAGAACCTACATTATTGAAAGAAGACTTGAGGGATCTAAAGGAAGATACGGACACCAAAGATTTATCTAAAGTAAAAGACTTTTAGGATCAGAACAACAGTATTGGAAAATGGAGAACCTAGAGGAACTTTGATTTTAGGGATGATAGCCCCATGAAGGCTAAAGCAGAGACTCTACAAAAAATGTTAGAATAAAGGAAGATTTTTATGTCAGAGGGGCAAGACCAGCTAAGATGGGGCAACAATAATAAGGGTGCCTTTATTATTAAGGAAGCAAAACTCATTCTCTTTGACCTTAACTCACAAGCTCCAGATAAGATTCAGAAAGACCTATGAAGACATCAAGGTAGGATGAAAATTAAACTCTTCATGTGGCTGGTTCAACATAAGAAAAACCTAACCTAGGATAATATTAGGAAGAGGGGTGTCCCAGGGCTTTCCACATTTCAGCTCTGTGAAACCCAAGAGGAAACTATGGAGCACCTTCTCAACAATTGCATTTTCACCGCCAGTTTGTGGGATTCTTTTGCCACCATTTTCCAACAAACTGATAGGGACAAAGGGAGTATCATCAATACCTTAAAGATATGGAGAAGAAACTTTCTATATAATGAAGTTCTTAGCTCAACATGGGACATCATGCCAAGCTTCATTATTTGGAATGTCTGGAAAGAAAGGAACAATAGAATCTTCAAGAATGAAAAGAGGCCATCCTAATGCCTTTTTTAGCAGATCTTAAAACAACTCAAGGAAATGGTCGGCACTATTGTGCGAAATCTCCCTAAGAACCTACCTTCTATAGCTGATTTGAGAATTCTCAGAGAGTTGGGTTTGTAGGGCCTTATTCCTCAAGGACTGGGTAGGAAAGTAATCTCCCTAGATTCTAAGCTAGATTTCTAGCTTCCTCCCCCCAAGGGCTTTTTGAAATTCAACATTGATGGGGCTTCGAAAGGCAACTCGGGCACCACGGGTTATGGAGGTGTGCTAAGGGATGAGAATGGAAGTATCCTTTTCATCTTCTATTGTCATTTAGGAAGAGCCACCAATAACATGGCACAATTGGTGGCTATGGAGCAGTGTTTAGATTTCCTGGAACAGGATAACAGACAAAACGTGATTGTGGAAGCTGATTTTGAGTTAATCATCAAATCGGTTAAGAGGATGAGCTGGGGAACAAGGCCAGAAAAGTCTCTAGGAACTGGCGGTTGATCCAGGGCTTGCAATGGATTCAACATCACCTTCATATCCTTCGTATGGTTAGCTTTAAACATGTACGAAGATCAGCCAATAAATCAGCGGATCTTTTGGCCAATCAAGGTGTGATCAACACAGAGAACAGGGTTGCATTGAGCTAGCAAGAGCTACCTCAGAGTAGGTTAAAAGCGAACTGTCATGACTAGGCAGATGAAGACTGGGTCGTGTTTTGGAGTAGAGCCATGGAGTCAGAGTCCAGCTGATTCAGGTGCTTTATGTTTCTCATATTTTCCACTTCCAGGTATTCAGTGGGCTGCAGGCCATTTTCGACCATCGTAACTCAGCTAAGCATTGCTTTAGCAAATCCAAGTAATAGCCTGTCGGGTGGCTCTGGTTCTTGGAAGAAAGGCAGGTTGGTGGAACTTTCATCTCTCCTTGATTCTGGTAGGGAAGTCTCATAGAAAGGTTGGTACTCAAGCACTCTCGGTGCCCTCAATACTAGGGATTTCCCGTCCGTGATTGTTTTACCAGGACGGGGGCAGTTTTTAGGCGATTGCGGGCCTAGGAAGCAAGAAATGGTATTTCTGATTTTGAAGCGATTCCATGCAGCGAGCTACATATGGCAGTGGGGTCAACTAGAATACTGCCCTCATTGCACGCTAATGTTCAGTGATATTGGCCGGTGCGATATGATCCTTAGCCATTAGATCAAACGAAGCAGATCGATGGTTGTGCTTAATCAGGCAGGTTGGTGGTCTAGATGGTGGGAAGCATTAATGTGATCTTTTCTTGGCGGGATGAATATGGTTCCTGGTGGGATACGTACTGTAATGGTGGGTCTTATGAATATGATATCTAGTTATATTGTTGCTTAGGTTTCGATGCTGACTTCAACTTTTTATGGCTTATACGAATTTAGAGGATGGGGTTTATAAGGGTAAAAGCTTCTGCCTCAAGCCCGTGCTCTACTTGGCTTTTGGGTCTCTTCCTTAGTCCATATCTCCTTGTGGAGTGATGTAAATTTTGTATTTTATTAATGAAATAGAAGGTCCAACTCTTGCATTAGCAAAACAAAGATAGTATAATAATGTGGTTGATATGTAATAATGATTTAATATGTAATATAACATATCAATCATGGTTAACCATGGTCAACATCGATTAACCATGGATAACCGTATAGGTTAATCATTGTCAAGCATGATCAACCATAGTCAAACCATGGTTAACCATATTCGTACAATCATCAATCATAGTCAATCATAGTGATACAATCATTAACCATAGTCATTCATAGTGAAACCATAATCAATGATGTTTAAACATGTTCAACATGGACAACTATAGTCAACTGTGCTCAATTGTTATCAAACAATTGTTAAACATAGCCATATTCACCCATGGTTAAACCATTCTCACATATATTTAATGTTTATTTAAAATGTTTAATAATGTTAATATGGTTTAAGACACATTAGCTACCTAATGTGGTTGAATATGTTTGACTATGTCAAACATAAGTGTCTAATATTATTATTGATTAATATTAATAGTCAAACACAATCAACCACATTAGTTAAACAAAGTCAACCATTGTAGCTAATGTTTAAATAGTTGACCATGATCAAACATGGTCAACCCTATGTTTACCATATTTCACAATACGCAACCTTGTTCACTCATAGTCATCCTTAGTCAACGTGACTCGACCATATTCAAATATAGTTAACCATCGTTAACCAAAGTAAAACATTGTCAACCTTAGTCAACTAAGGTCATCCTCGGTTGGTCACAATCAAGATTTAAAAATGTTTAAGAATAACAATATTAATATTAATAAAGTTGAATAATAATAATAATTATATTAATATTACTATTAATATTGTGACGTTGAAATTGTACATAAATTTATCCAACATAACAATATGATAACCATTGTTGCAATGTTACATTGCATTGCAATTTGTCCAATGTCATCAATGGACATTACAAAATGTGTTCAACCACAATCAATATTGTGGTTGAATATGTCCAAATATGTTTGATTGTACAACGTTACAATGTTAACCATTGTCACAATTTTAGATTACATTGCAATCTCTCCAACTTCGCAATCTAACATTACAAAATGTTGTCGGCCACTTTTAATATTGTGGTTCAATATGTTCGACTATATTTCACTATGTTTGACAATCAACAGTGTTCAACTTTGACAAAACATAATATCCTATTAATATTATTTATTAATATTCATAATCAAACATATTGTGACTTCGGAAGGGTACACAAATCCATCTAACGTTGCAATGTTACATTAGATTGAAATTTATCCAACATCGCAATATGACATTACAAAATTAGTCAACCACATTTACTAATGTGGTTGACTATGTTGGACTATGTTTGACAGTCGACACTCTTCAAATTTGGTTAAACATATTTACTTATTAATATTATTAATTAATATTAATAATCAAACATAGTGGACCACATTAGTCAAACATAGTCAAGCATAGTTGATCATGGTTGACGATATTCAACTACGGTTGATCCTCGTTGACCATGGTCAATCATGATCAATGATTGACTATAAGTCAACATTAATTGAATATTAAATGATTGGTTATAATTCAACCATGATATCCCATGTTTAAATAATTGACCATGATCAAAATTGGTCAACTCTATATTTACCATATTTTATAATAATCAACCTTGACAATCACTTGGTTGACACTGGTTGAAAACCATGGTCAACCATTGCAATCCATTGGCAATGGTTGAAAACCATGGACAACCATTGTTAACCATTTACAATTTTTTAATGTGGTCAACCATGGCCAACCATAGTCGACCATTGTCAACCATTGATAATGGTTGAATATGGTAACCATTGTCAACCATGGTCAGCCATTGACTATGGCAAAATATGGCCAACCATTGACAATGGTCAACCATTATTAACCATGGTCAATCATTATTAACTATGGTCAAGAACTGTCAACCATTATTATTCATTGTCAGCCATGGTAAATTGTTCAATATGGTCAACCATGGAAAACCATTATCAATCATTAACAACGGTTGAATATGGTTAATCATGGTCAACTATTGTCAACCATGGTCAACCATTGCAAATCGTTGTTAAATATGGTCAACCATGGTAGATCAATATTAACCATGGTCAACCATGGTCAATCATTGTCAACCATTGTCAACCATTACCGACCATGGTTAACCATTAACAACGATCAACTATAGTAAAAAATGGTCAACCATTAACAATGCTCATCTATAGCTAACCATAGACAACCAGTGTCAACCATTGAATATGGTCAACTATTGTCAACCATGGCCAACCACAATCAACCACAATCAACCTCATCAACCCTCATGAGCCATGGTCATCCATAGTCAATGAATACACCCAGACACATCCATTGTAACTAATATGGTTGATGTACGTCGATTGGTAGCATTTTTCAATCTCATATGCCAATCAACATGTGAAAATAATGTTAATGGGCATAGATCAACCACATTAATAAGTGTGATTGTGCTAGTAATATATTACTACCAAAATAAAATCATTCAAGCATTTAACAACATATACAATAGAAGTAACAACTTACACAATGCAATAGATATATGTATGATATGATGAAAATGATCTTACTAGCCAAAAAATAGAACAACAAGTTGTAAATCTAAGGAAGCTTGGAATTTCAAAACCACTTAGCTTATCAAATTTAAAGGCTTTAAAACTTTTGTTATATACTTTCAGATATTTAACATTCATATATTTCTTATCAAATATAATAAAGGTTTTAAGAAATCTAAATACTTTCATATATCTTACTAAATTTTTTTATGATAAATGGAGCAACAAGTTGTTAATCTAAGGAAACTTGGAATTTCAAAACGGCTTAGCTTATTGGAATTTCAAAACCACTTAGCTTATCATATTTAAAGGCTTTAAGAATTTTATTATATACTTTCACATATTTAAGATTCATATATTTCTTATCATATTTAATGAAGGCTTTAAGAAATCTATTATATACTTTCATATATCTTACTAAAAATTTTGATGATCTTCTACGATTTTTATTTGTATGTTTGATTGAAACTTTAACTACTGTTCCATCAAAAAACTCAATTACAAAGTCAATGAAAATTAAGGACACTCCTATAATATGAATCTACATAAATTTACAACTAAATAAAAAGTATTAAGAAAAGCATTAGTAAAAAACATTTTTAACTGGAAATACCTTATATAAAATATAAAAAATCGTAAATCATATATTTTTCTATTGCGAGATCTGTATGGTCAAGAAACTGCATAACATGGTTCACATTACAATTTCAGTTATCAGCTATCAATTGCAATTATCTTATCAACATGAGGACGTGAACCTGCCATTTTGAATCGCATGGTTTAATGGCGAATAGAAGAGTATAAATGGCCTTCATATGAACATACCATCAAATTCTTTGGTCTGATACCTCCAAGCATACGCTTCTAAAATGCAGCTATGGCGTTCATTCCATCTTTACTCTGCAACACGCAGACATCAATATAAGAAATATAAGAAATTTGAATGTAAAATATAAACAATAAAAACCCTATATTTCCCTCTATGATATTGAAGATCCTAGGAACAAAATAATCCCAAGTATAATTTTATGTTTACTCACACATTGCAAACAGTCCTAACAGGAGGCCATTGGGTAGGGAACGTGAGGGCCACAGAGCCTAACTTCTAACAGATTTTCGTTGAGCAAAAGCTGCTTATTGTTATCAGAGGCCTTACGAACGGTATATTTGGTAAGCAGCTGATCTCGAATCACGTTCTCCAGAATCTCTAGGCTCTTGCAGCAGACGCTCTCAGATTTCATAAAAAAAACTCTCTGCACCGTAAAGAATTAAAAAACCTTGCCAAAACCGGGGAAACCACTTTGCAAAAATCTGAGAAAGAATGCACATAAGAAATGAGCGCCTATAGATTCAATAAAATCACCACCACAATGGTGACAGCCATTTCCTTCGGAGACTCCATATTTCTACACATTCAAAGCTCGTGAGTATGAGACCATAAATAATGCTTTGGAGGAAACTTCAAAAGCTCCTATAGATTCAATAAAATCACCACCATGATGGTGACAGCCATTTCCTTCGGAGACTCCATATTTCTACACATTCAAAGCTCGCGAGTATGAGACCATAAATAATGCTTTGGAGGAAACTTCAAAAGCGCCTATAGATTCAATAAAATCACCACCATGATGGTGACAGCCATTTCCTTCGGAGACTCCATATTTCTACACATTCAAAGCTCGTGAATATGAGACCATAAATAATGCTTTGGAGGAAACTTCAAAACTATTGCTGGGAATCTCCGGAAGAAAAATATCACTGTTGAAGAAAAATAATTTACTTTACCATGACTCAACTCTTTCAACTATCAATAATTCACAATGACGTGCACCACGCGAATGATTATTGGTGACTATTGACTTGACCATTGACTATAGGAGTCTTTGGATCATCAATTATTCCATCAAAAGTCGATGTACGGTTACTTTCCACAAATCTGTGTGCCACGTCAGTCAATGGCTAACGAGTGTTGACTTCATTAACATTCTGTTGGAGTGACGTGACGTGCACCATGGGAATGGTTAATGACTCTCTCATCGCTATGCAAAGTCTTTTGTATTATAATTATTTATGAGAATTGACTTCATTATTTAAATGTCTTTAGAGTTATCAAATTATTATTTTATTTGAAATTCATGTCTGTGCACGTGAATGACTATTGACTTCATTTGAAGTTAAAGTCTTTGTAGTGCGTGACTGGTTAATGAGTATCCACTTCTTCCTTAAAAAGTCTTTGGTCTCTCTGCCACGTCAGTCAATACTTAGTGTGGAATACAATTATTACGAGTGACGTGCACCACGGGAATGGTTAATGACTCTGCGCTAAAAGTAAAAGTATGTGGACGATCAATTATTAGATGCAAAGTCTTTGTAATATATTTATTCCACGCAAATGATTTATGACTATGGGCTTCATTGTGCCGCGCGCGAAAGGTTACTGACTCTTGGCTTCATACGCATAACTCTTTAGAGTCTCCAATATTCCAACTGTCTGCCATTTGCTGGGAATCTGCTTCCAACTGTACTACCATTTGCTGGGAATCTGCTTCCAACTGGGAAAAATACAATGGGGGATATTGACCCGACGGAATTTGAGCGCATCTCGACGGAATAGATTAACAGAGGACTTGATATATGAAGACATTTTGTTTGTTTCCATGTTATGAACTGCATGGTTTTCCAAGGCCATGTCATTGCCGTTTGGCTCAATCTCTATAAATGATCCCATAGCCTTATTTCTCTGACTGACCACAAAATTATTACTTACCACGAACTTCAATTGAATTTGGAAAAAAAAATTCAACTCTTATTCATTTATTAACTTAACATATCATTTTTTTAAAGCTAATAAATATCTTTATATTTATTAATATAATTTAAAATAGTAAGCATATATATAGGGGTTAAAGCAAGGTTATATTAAGTTAAAAGTTTATATTTATATAATATAAAATAAAAGGTCAAAGTTTTGGCATGCTTAAATTTGAAATAATTCACTATTTGATTTGTTAAGGCTGATATTTATTATATAATTTAAAATAGTAAGCATATTATATAAGGGGATAAATCTTAAAAGGTTATATAAAGTTAAAAGTTATAATTTTATTTATAAATAAAAAGGGTTTAAGTTTTTGGATGCTTAAATTGAATAATTCAATATTGATTTGTAGGTGGTTATTTGGTTTATTGTTTTTGTTTTCTAGACAGAGAGAGGCAAGTTAATTTGGTGAAAAATTTTACATTTAAGATTTGAATTAAAAGAGTTTTGAGGATTATGAAGTTTTGGCAAAGTGTAAGTTTTGGAAGTGACTATTGATGTTATGCTATTCATTATAATAATATTAATATTAATTTTAGCTTTTTTTTATTAAGATGAGAGATATTTAGAGAAATATTAGTAACCAGATGTAAATAATAAAAATGATAATTGAATTTATTTAATTTATTTAGCTAATATAGAACTTATTTCTTATTCCTTCACGGCTTAACCTAACGTGTCAAAAAAAATTAATGCAGAAATACACACTGTTAAAATTATGACCAATGTAAGATTCATTTTGCTAATATCGATCTCACTTTTTTATCTTTCTAAATATCATTGGATGTAATAAATATTAAACTAAATATTCAAAATCCTTATTAAACATAAAAATTTAATCAATCAATTTAAATAATTATTTCGAAAATAAAATTTAATATATTAAAAACATTAAATAAAAACTTTACAACTTTTAATTCATAATAATAATATTAAACATCCAGAATGAATAACTCACTCTAAATGAAGCGAATGCGAGTGGAGCTTTGGACTGCGGGAGAAGCAAGTTGAACTAACTCACTTTAAATGAAGCGAATGCGAGTGGAGCTTTGGACTGCGGGAGAAGCAAGTTGAACTAACTCACTTTAAATGAAGCAAATGCGAGTTGAGCTTTGGAATGCAGGAGAAGCAAGTTGAAATAGGGTTTGCAACAGGGCATTAGAGTTGGTTGCCATGGAGAGGCGAGGAGGGGGAAGTTCCACTCCCTCCTACAGTCATGTAGTTTCAAACTGCTTCAAGAAACCAATGGAGGCAGAAACTGGGAGTATCAACATAGAAAAACAGAAGAACGTCAGATCAAAGGAACAGGAAGAGAATCATGAGGAAGTCAGAAGAGAGAAGAGGATAGGAGGAGGCAATTAGAGAGTTGAGCACAAGAATATGACAAGACTCTATAAACCTAGGTCAGCCATTACACCCCGGGTTGTATTATGTGATCCAGCGCTACAGGTGCATAGGGATCACATGGCAGCATATGTAATAATATGCAAATTTATGGGGATATGGCCAACGGAGAAGGCTTTGCATGCATGGATAAAGAACCATTGGAAAGCTAAGGCAGAAATAAATCTTCATCTTAGGTCCAAGGGTTTCTTCACAGTAGTGTTCACAAACTTAGAGGACAAAGACAAAGTGTTCAAAGGAGGGCTATATTTTTATGCTGCTGCAGGACTCTACATGTGACCATGGGTGATGAATTTTGTCTCGGAATGAGAGACATTCACATCAGTGCCGGTATGGATAAGACTCTACTCCCTACCTTTAGTTTATTGACTGCCAGAATCCTTAAAAGCCATAGGCAATAAATTTGGTCATTTTTTAAAAATATTGGATGCGACTCTACGAGGAAAATATGCCTCCTTTACCCGAATATGAGTAGAAATGGACCTATCTGGAGCACTTCCAAATGAAATCATTCTAGAGGCATATGATCAAGAATGGGTGAAGGCGGTGGACTATGAACATGTCCCAAATGTCATGAACATGGACACCTCTTCAGAGACTACCAATTAAATCAAATGGAGAGCAATATAAAAACCAACACAGGCAAAGATACTGAAGGCTTTACTACGATGGGAGGCAGAGGGAAATGAGGGAAAAAGAACCAGAAGAAAATCAACGAGGAGAAGCAACCAATTCATAACAGACTCAAGATATTAGAAGAAGAAGATGGGAAGAATCGAATGAACCAGGTACTGGAGGATAGTCCTGCAGAGAAGGAAAAATATGACAGCATGGAGTATATAACTGAAAACAATAAAGTAAAGAAGGATCTGCCAAGCACTATGGAAGTTGGCAAGGACAATGAGATGACCCCAAGCGAGGTTGTAATGGAGGACCATGATCTGCAAGAACCACCAAAGGGTTTGATTTTCTACCACAATAGGAGTTTGACAGAGTACAATAGCTCTTCCTTTGGAGATCTCAAGAAAAGGGTTCTGGTGTCAAAAGAAACCATGATAGCTAGGAAAGAGAGGGGTAAAAATGATGGAGGCAACATCGGGACATGCTCCCAAGAACCCAAGCAGGAAAAGAGGAAGGTAAAGACAAAATGAGCTGCTGATAGAGTGTGGAAAACCCATGATCAACTTAGGTAAGATAAAAGACCTTACTAGTTACTCATTTATAAACCTTCCTTAATGAAGCTTACAACCTCGAATATTAGGGGTCTAGGAAGCAAAAGGAAACAAAGAAACCTTAGTAATAGAATAAAAGAAGAAAAACTAGATATGGTGTTTATCCAGGAAACAGAATGTTCAATAGATAAAATAAGAGAGATACATAGAAAATGGCTCATCAAGTATGAATATCTAGAAGTTAAAGTAGACAACACAGTAGGAGGGATTCTCACACTTTGGAACCCCTAGAAACTTGGAATCCTAGATGTTGAAGCATCTAGGAACTACCTATTGATGGTGATCCAACCTTTGGGTGATAAGGAAGTCTATTTGATCACAAATGTCTATGGCCCTCAAAAACTTGAAGACAAACTCAGGTTTCTTAGCTCACTGGAGGAGTTAAGAGAAAGATATCTTATTATGCCCTAGATTCAGGGGGGGTAATTTAATATGATTAGATCTCTTTCAGAAAAAAAGGTGGGACTAGAACACTAGGCAGAGACTCCATAGCCTTTACGAAATTCCTAAACAACATGAGGCTAGTGGATACGGAGACAAAAAATGGTACCTCCTCCTGGAATAATAAGCAGGGAGGGACTTCTCAAGTTGCCTCTAAACTAGATAGATTCATAATATTTGAGGACCTCATTCTCACATGCCTTGACGTGTCTGCTTTAATCCTCCCTTTTGGAGGCTTGGATCACTGGCCTGTCCAACTTGAAGCTTCTTTAATAGGCACTCTAAGCAGACCTTTTAGGTTTGAAAATATTTGGCTCACCCACCCTGACATCAT
Source organism: Pinus taeda (assembly GCA_000404065.3). Classification (NCBI taxonomy): domain Eukaryota; kingdom Viridiplantae; phylum Streptophyta; class Pinopsida; order Pinales; family Pinaceae; genus Pinus; species Pinus taeda. The sequence goes on along the minus strand of APFE031599523.1, from coordinate 23,492 downwards.
TAGCAATAATGGAAAATGGTGGGCAGAAGATATGTTCGTTCAGGGAACTAATATGTTCCTTTGTCATTAGAGACTATAACACATCAAACTCAATCTTAAAGAGTGGAACAAAAATGAGTTTGGCAATATCTTCAAAGCCAAAAAAGAATTAGAATAGAAACTATAGGGAATTAATCAGGCCTTCATCATAGATGTCTTTGCTGAGGAAAGTAAACTTTAAGCAGATTCTCTTCAATAGGAATGGGAAGACAAATGAAAGCAAGAGGAGATCTTTTGGAAATAGAAATTGAGAGTGTAATGGATAAAGGAAGGAGAAAGAAACACAAATTTTTTTCACAAGTTAACCATGGATCACAAGTCTCATAACAGGATTTCAAAACTCAGAGATACTCAAGGAAAATAGCTCAGCACCCACAAAGAAATAGAATCTACTCTAGTACAACATATCCAAAGCATATCAGAGGAGCCTCTCATAGACAGATCACAATATATCAACAACTTCACAAAGCACATTCCTAAGCTTGTAACAAGAGAAGATAATTACAATCTTAATAGGCCAACGACTGAAGAGGAGGTCAGCAAATTCATCAAAGAGATGCAAAATGGGAAAGCTCCAGGCTCAGATGGGTTCATTGTAGACTTCTTCAAAGCATCTTGGGAAATCGTCAAACAAGATATCCTTGATGTGGTGGAGGACTCGAGGAAAAAAAAACTATTTTGAGGGTGCTTAATGCCTCTTTCATAACTTTGATTCCAAAGCAGGAAAAAGCTATGACACCAAATAGATTTAGACCCATAGCTTTACGCAATGTGGTGTACAAAATTATATCCAAAGTAATTACAAATAGGCTCAAGCCCCTTCTTGCAACTCTTGTGTCTAAGGAGCAAACTGGATATGTGGAAGGAAGGAAAATTCAAAATAACATCATTGAAGCTCATGAGGTGGTTCATTCTCTCAAGAGAAATAAGCAAGCAGGTATGATCATACAACTTGACCTAGCGAAACCTTATGATAAGCTAAGGTGGGCATACATTAGGGAAGTACTAAAAGCGTATGGCTTTGACCATAAATGGGTAAAATAGGTAATGGCCCTTGTCACCACAACTAGTTTTTCGAGAGGCCTTAGACAAGGAGATCCGCTCTCCCCCTTCCTCTTTATTCTCATGATGGAACGTTTAGGCAATGCGATTAAATAAGCCAAAGAAGGAGGAAAAATCCAACAACTCAAACTCACCCTAAATGGGGATGCCTCGACTCACCAACAATTTGTGGATGACACTATGCTACAGGGTACACCCATGGTCAAGGAAGCTAAATCTTTGAAGCAAATCCTAAACGAATTTTCTATGGTTGCTGGTGCAGAGGTAAGCCTTACCAAATCGAAGATTTCCCTTTTCTAATACTGACATTGCTATTCAGAGAAATCTCACCATAATTCTCGGCTTTCAAAGAGAACAACTACCCGCCAAATATCTGGGAATACCTCTAATGGAAAAACCTCTGGACAAGGTAGTTTGGGAGCCAGTCACTAATAAACTCCAAGATAAAGTCTAGAAATGGACAAGAAGGTATTTGAATTTAACAGGAAGGCTAGTGCTCACAAAAGTTGTCCTACAAACTATTGCCATCTTCATGTTTTTAGCCCTTCCTGCTCCTAAAGGAATTGTGCAACACATCAAAAATATCCAAAGAGACCTTATTTGGGGCAAAGGGGAGAGAAAAAGGAATGGGATTTGGTAGCATGGAATAGATCTGTAAAACACACATTAGACTACATGGAAAAGTGACTAACCCAATTCACTCTATTAGCATAAATATATTCAAAAACATGCAAAAGACTAATGAGAATGGTGAATTAAGTCAAAATAAGAGGCAGAATGAGCCCATATAATTACCCATTTCTTGGGCTCATCATCACCCCCCTACTAAATGGGTTGCCCATCCTCTGAGCAACTAATCTAACTCTTCATCTTTAATGGCTTTGACAGATTCCTTGACATCCCAAGCCTCTGATGTGATGTCTTCCTCTCTATCATGGAAACTTGCTTTCCTATCCACTTCTTCCCATTGGTTCTGTTCTTCCTCTTCCTTAACTCCTTCCAACAGTCCTAGCAGTAATGGAGGACTGAATTTAATACCAATCCAGTTGGATTTCAAATTTTTCATTGAGTTCTTATATAGGGGCACTCTCATCATGGCTTCGCTCATCCTGTCTGGGGAGTGATACTCCCTGATATTTAGGTTGTGTGGCAATGTATTCCACCTTCTCATGCAGGCATGAATACATTCATCGCCAAACAATCTCTCCATACCCTCAAAATGAGCAATAGCATCTGCTTTCTTGTCAACATAGTTAGGGAGAACTTGAGGATTAACTGCAAGGTGTTGGTGGGCATAGATGAGAGCCAAGGGTTCTGTTGGTTCTTCTATAATCATCAGGGGATCACTCAGCTCCTTTGCCATCATTTTTTTAATTTCCACTACTTTCTCTTCTTCATGGCTCATCCAAGATGCCATAGCCATGAGCTACAAGTCTACCAATGTAGCATTTGGATCCCATAAATTCATGTCAGTAAGTTCCATGTTGTGTAGGTAAAAGTCTGCTAGCTTTGCTTTATCCACAGCTGAACAGTGATCACATAAATCCATAAATTGGCCATAATCTTGAAATGGTATTGTGCCTCTCTGGGCCAATTTTTTAATCTAAAATTGGAGCCACTGATCTTTAAGGTACAGTGCATTTGATTTGGCTGGCTGCCTGCACTATAATTCTTCCATTTCCCAGCTCGCCATCCATGCTAATTGGGCTTCCTTTTCCTGTAGCTACCTTTTCAAAATTAGCACTTCAGTTTTTTCCTGGGATTCTTTTTCTTGTTGATGTTTCATCAATGTCTCACTGTTGATCTGAGGTTCTTCTTCTTGTTTCTATCTCTCTACTACCTCACTATCTACCTGGGCTCCCTCTTTCTATTGCTGTCTTTTCAAGATTGATAGCTCATTTCCTCCTTGAGGTTCCATTTCTTGTAGTTTCTTTTTCAACAATTCATTTTCCTCCTGCAATTGAGCTCTTCTGATGCTCTCTGTATGCCTTACCATGCTTAATTCTCTGCTCATCTCTCTCAACTTGTTTTCCATGTGCCCAATGTCTTCGACCCGTTTGGATTTTTTAATATACATCCATGTGTGGGTCCTGACTCTTTCCTTTTACAACTTGAAGAAAAGAGGAACTGCAAACTTTTGTGGGATGATCTTCCCACCTTCTAGAAGGTTGTAGTAGGATCCTAAGTTAGGCTAAGGTCTACGCTCTGGTATCTCTTTTTCCTTATCTTCCTCTTGGGACTATTGTTTTGCCTTCTTTTCCAGTTTTCTAGCTTCTTTGAGCTTTGCTAATGTCTCCTGTAGAGAGGTCTGTGCCTCTTGTAGGACTACTTTAGAGTCCATTAATTTGATATTTTCCTTCCAGATGGAGGTCTTAGGGCTTCCCCTCTCATAAGTGATGGATATTTTGGAGGGAGATTCCTCCTTTGTTATAGTAAGTGCATCCTTAATGATGACGGGTTCTCCCGAAGGTGGCTAAGGCTTTCCCATCTTGATTTTGGTGCTCTTTTGAGCTTTGAAATACATAGATGGTTGTCTTTTTCTTTTCCCTTTTAGCTTACTTGGAGTACTAAGTGAAGCAAGAACAGTTGTCGCTTCTCTTGCTAGTGTCTCAGGAGACACTTCTTCTTGCTTCTTTTCTTCTTCTTCTTCTGTAGTTTTGCCTATATCTACTATCTCTAATGTTGTTTTTGTTGTCTCTGGTGTTGCTTTCACCTCTACTTGCTGAGTCTCTCCCTTTCCTGTGGCAACCTTTTTCTGAGCTGTCTTGGACTTCTTCTTTTTAGTTCTTGTCCTTTTCCTTTTCTCTGCTGTGGCCTTCCCTTTTTTTGCTTTTGATGTTGTTTTCTTCTCTGCTTTAGGTCCAACTGTGGTTGTGTCATGCTTCTCCTCTCCTTTGTGCTTCTTCATGGATTTCCTTCTCAAGTTCCCCTTTCTGCTCCTCCTCTTCACTTCCAGATGGGCTAAGGTCATTAGTGAGAGTTTTTATGTCATCTTCTCTAGTCATGTTCCTAAAAATTTCCCAGGCTATAGGGATTGTGTATGCATGTAGGGCATCCTCCACCAGTAATTTAATGAGCCCATTTGAGCCAATTGGTGTGGAACCCCTCCATTCAATTTGGTGCTACATTCTATCAAAGATTGGAGGAGAAAATATGGAAAACTAAGCTTTTCTGATGCAGGTAGGTACATTCCATATCTAAGTTCATGTAATAATCTAAAATGATAGCCATAGACTATACAATATCTTCCTTCACAGGAGATATATTTCATGATCTGGTAGCTGACCTCACCCCATGGATAAGGTATATTTGTCCTCCTGGTCCCATTCTTATCCTCCGCCGGATGTTTATTAGGTTGGAAAGAGGTCTTTTCAGCAACCTGTCATAGTGGTTTTTCTTCTTCGCTCCAGGGGAGCCCAAGTGGAAGACTTGTAATTATACTGATGATTTCTGGTGTAAGTTCTATGGTTAGACCCCTAAAACTGACTGTAGCATGGGCTTTTGAATGGGGTCTTAAAGATATTAAAAATTCCTTTGTAACTTCCTCATCATACCCATGAAATTTCTCAAAGAAAGGCATCCAATTTTCCTTGGTAAAGAGGGCTACCACTTCTAGGTCTTCATGCAATTTGGTGGAATTCAGAGGCTCCTTTCTCATAAAACCCCCTATCATAATGTTTAGTGACTACTGGAAATTCTTAGGTGAGGAGGAACACAACAAATTTTCAAACCCAAAGATATAGGAGCAGTTGAGGTTTTTCTGGAACCAGAGAGAATTTTTCGTGTTTCTTCTTTAAAAAAAAAATAAAAAAAATTTCGTGCCCTTCAAACTCTATTCTCAACCTCAGTTTACTTTTCGGGTTATTGGAGGAAATAAATATCTTTTTCTTGTTTTAGAAAAACACACAGAGCAAGACAATGTTTTTCTTCCACAAAGTAAGCAGACTACCCAATGAAAATTCACTATTTTACAGGCTTAATTTCTTATGGTTGCATCACTTCTTCATATACGAGAATATGGGGAAGAAAGAGACAGACTTGTAGTGCAGAGACTAAAATGGAGAGACTGTATATATTTCTGAAAAACACATGCATACTTTTGTTTTCACTTTCCCTTTCTTTTTCACCTCAATGCTTTGCTTCAAATCCACCACCTTTTGTAGATAATTAACATGCAGAGTGGGTTGTCCAAGCTTACCTTCTTTTGAGCTCGAATTTGGCATAAAATTTCAAATTTTCCCTCAGCAAAGCTGTTCACTGGCCTCCCTGTAGAAAGGCTCCTATAGACTATATTTTTGCTCCTGTAGAGTGTGATAATGCTCCTGTAGAGCCCAATAAGCAGAAGGGTTTCAAAACTGGCAGCCAACAACTGTTTCGAGGTTCTTAAGGTGGTAGTTGAGATGTTGCAGCCGAGAACGCGTTGACATAAATGAAAACAAAGGTGGTGGAGGCTTCAACTACAGTGTACTTAAGCTTATGGTGTTTTCTGTGGTGACGAGGTGAGGTGGCAGGAAGGGTACGTTATCCCCATCCAGACTATTGGTCCCTACTGCAGTGCCATTAGGATACTTCATGCCGCCTGGCCGCAATCACTTCCATCATTCCCATTATCCACCACCACCACTACCTGTTTTGAGTTTTTCTTCCCGAGTTGATTGAACACACGTGCCGATTGCATCCATTGAATGTTATTTAAATTGGACGAGGCTTGTTCAAACTTCACGAGGGTGGCCATTTAGCTGGCCATCGATTTTGTTTAATCGCAACCATCTCAATGGTTCATGCAGTTTCTAAATCATATTCATACAATAGAGGAACGGGTTTAGCCACTTACCTGTTAGTGTCTACCATGCTTTGCATGTTCAAACTTTGGCATTTGGTTCTTAGATTGCTGCTGTTGTTGGCCACTCATGGCTTCTGAAATGGTGACTAGGCTATCTCATGTTGGTGATATTCTTAATCAGGAATGACTCCTTGCGCGCTGTATACACCTGTGGCTACACTGACCCTACCTCTAGAGCTTGTTTTTTTAAAGGGATCAGTTGTTACAGGAATCCTACAAGATTTCCTGTAACTGCTTCTCCCTCTAAAATTTATGGCTAAGGCTTGAGCAGCGAATAAACAGATAGTTGAGGAAGGTTTTGAAGGAAAAACAAATGGTATGCACTATGTAAGAAGCAAATCAAGGATGTTGCTATTTTATTCTTCATCATTTTTTTTTTTAAACAAAAGAAATAGAATTTATGTGTTTTTCGTGCAGGGAAGAAAGAAGCGAGTGGAAATGTAGTGTTGCAAGGATGGAATGCAGAGTTAGGAGGATGAATGGTGGCAGGGAGGTCCACAGGTCTTGTGGACAAATTTCTATCCCTTTGATTCTTTTTTGAACTTGCTTTCAAGCTCTCTGTGGTTTCTACAGGAGCCTCCTATAGAATGCACATAGCTTCCTATAGGATGCAAAATTTTCAGAACAAGTTAGACCAGGGCTTGGGAAAAGACGGTGATGGATAAATGATCTATTATGGGTGTATTCAGCCTGGTCATGTCCTTTTTTTCCTGTGACCCTCATGCAATCTGCAATACATTCAAAAGAAGTTAGTTTTTCTGTTCTTCCCTGTTTTTTTTCATTTTTTTCTCTCTTTTTTTTTTAGACAGTTGGATCACCTCTAGGAGCTTTTCACCCACACTACCTACCCTAGGCGCATCATGCGTTTTTCACCCAGGGATCTTTTTTTTTGTTTTATGTCTAGGGTGTGGGTGGAGTGGAAGCAGAGACTTGCTCCACTACCAACACTGCTTTACTCAGATTTTGAAAGAATTCCTGCTTGGGGAGGGTCTTCCTGTAGATCTTCAACTAATGCCCATTGAGAGAATGGGGATGGATTCTTCATCAATGGTCTAGATTAGAACCGAACCATTGTCATTGCATTTTTCTACTGTGTACGGTCCCAACCATCTTGTCCTCAGTTTGCCCTTGAAATCTTTATATCTTGAATCATACAGCAACGCCCAATCTCTTTTTTGGAATTGTTTTTATTTGAAGTGTCTGTCATGCCATATTTTCCTTTGAAGTTGGACTACCTCTGAGTGAAGAGGGCTTGTAATCTTTGTTCATCCAATCTATTTAGCTGAAGTAACCTTTCCTTTTGTACATGGCTGAGATCTAGGTCCCGCTGAGCTACCATCCTTAGGGTGTTATATTCAAATTCAATTGACAGCAAAGCCTTCTTCCCATAGACTAGCTCATAGGATGTGAACCCTGTGGTGGTTTTCCAAGTGGTGTTGTAGGCCCAGGTGGCCTCAACCAATCGATCTGCCTAATCCTTTCTACTGCTAGTCACTACCTTGGTCAAAATTCCTTCCAAAGCTCTGTTAGTGTCTCCCACCTGTCCATTCTCTTGCATATGATAATGGGTGGAAGTCTTGTGCTTAATTTTGTGGTGAGTGATAAGGTCTTCAATCAGATTAGACGTAAACTAACTCCCTTAATCGGTGACTAATTCTCTTGGATAGCCAAACTTGTAGAAGATATTTTCTCTCAAAAACTTAGCTACTTTACCTTCTGTTGCTGCCTTGATCACCTTTGTTTCTGCCCATTTTGTTAGATAATCAGTGCACACAATGATGTAAGATTTCTGTTTTGAAGGAGGCTTGATGGGACCCACAAAGTCCATGCCCCACTTCTCAAATGGCTCAAAAGTCACTTGAGGTTGCAGGTGCATCTCATCCTTTGGAGTACATTTCCCCATCTTTGACATTGGTCACACTTTCTGATATATATCCTGACATCTTGATGAAGAGTGGGCCAATAGTAACCTTCTTGCAGAATTTTGAAGGCAGTCCTCTTTGCTGCAAAATGGCCTCCACATGGCCCATCATGACAGGTTAGGAGAATGTCAAAAACTTCCTCCTCCCTAACACATTGCCTCAAAATTTGATCTGGGCCAAGTTTGAAGAGATTGCCCCTAAAAGAAGTATACAAGCCAAGATTCCTATTACTAGGCTTGTTGGTAGCACATAATGAACAACCTCTTATGAACCTTGAAACAGAATCTACCATGCGAGGCCAATAGCAATACCTCTGTAGATGTGCAACTATTTTGCTTACAC
>APFE031599523.1:0-15264 GCA_000404065.3 Pinus taeda | reverse complement strand
AGTAGTTAGTGCTGTCAAGAATGACTTGGCATGGACTTTCCATTTTTTTTAAAAAAATTGAAGCTGAAGATGCTGAAAGTAAGTGTTCCAATGGATAGATCTCGAAAAATTAGGCTGTTTTAAAAAAAACGGCTCTGAAAAGGCTTCCGGATGAAGAAGTTATGGCTTTTTTGAAAAATTTTGTTGAAGTTGCCGGCAAAGTGCGCGAATGTGCGGGAATGAAAAAAAACGCCCCCACAAAATGGAGATTTGAACCCAAGACCTCTACTCTCTTAAAATAGCTTTGAACCAATTTATCTATACAAAAAATTTGAGAGAGAGAGAGAGAGAGAGAGAGAGAGAGGGGGGCTTTGGGTTGCGTGCTTGCCTTGAGAAACCTATTTTTTCCCTACAAAACCCAACACGGACATGCAAAGAAAAACGAACCTTATGGCTCGAAGTTAGCTTTACCCAAAAAACTAAATATTTAAAAAAAATTGAACCTTGTGGCTCAAAGTTAGCTTTAGCCTAAAAACTAAATATTTTTCTCAATGTTTCTGATTTTCCGAGATCACACTAAGGTGCAGGGAAAAGAGCATACGCATGGAAAAAAAATCCTTCCTTTCTGTTTCTGATTTGCCCAGATCGCACAGAGTCGCAGGGCAAAGAGCATACGCAGAAATGAAGGGTATAGATCCGGTTAAAAAAAAAAACTAAAAACCCGAAACCGAAATAAGCAGAGAGAAAATAACAGTAAACTGCAAATAAAGACTGTATACCTCCAGATCTTAAAAATGACGCAGATAGGGCTACCGGAAACCTTTTCGCGTGAAACGAAAGGGGTTCCTCACTGGAACAGATGCTCCGAACACAACTGAGCAGTCCTCTCGGCCCGAAAGCAGTCAGAAACAGTAGATCTAGGAAACGACAGCCGCATGCAGTTCTACCGGCTTCAGATTTGGATCACCAATGGACGCGGCCCTCAAATAGCTCTGATACATGTAGGAATTTACAGAGTAAGTTCCTCAGACAGAACACCAGAAGGACACCGCTCACAAACAGATCACAGATCAATACACTAGTATTTTGACGTGGTTAAAACCCTCAGAGAGGGGAAACAGCCGCCACGGCCTGCGCCAACGTGGCTACTACAGGAAATTTTATTAATAAACGAATAAAATTTACATAAGCTTCTCTCATGCATGGTTACCTACAAATGACCCTCCATGCACTTTAAATAGAATTCATGGACCAATCGGGTGTCAAAGCCACGGATCAAGTGTCGTGTAATACCGAGGAGTAGAATGAACCGTCGGATCACTACATTCGTGACCGTTGGATTGTAAGTTACAAAATGTACAACGGTAAAGAAACACACTTTACCTAACTCTATACTAGACCAAGTTGAACTTAACTATTTCCTATGTGTCGGAATATCCTAACACATACGCCAAGTGCCATCTTTCTTTGGAATCAGTACAATCGGTGACCCACATGGCGAAGTACTTGGCCTTATGAAACCCTTGTCCAACAAGTCCTTGATTTGCTTCTTTATCTCAGCATTCTCCATAATAGACATGTGATACATGCCTATGTTTGGAAGAGGACAATCTGGATGCAAATGGATTTCATGTTGAATCTCCCTCTTAGGAGGCAAACCTGTTGGCTCCTGAAACATCTCATGATATACATCAACTACATCATACAGATATGATTTAAGTTTTGGATCACAATTGTCAAATGACTCATGATTCACATCAACCTTGGGCTTAATCATAAGAAGAACAAAATTCTTACTTGAATTGACCAGCCTTTTTACCTGTCCTGCATTCACCATTGCTATATTTGTCTTCTTGCGATGAGCTCTAACAATGAACTCCTTGCCATCTTTGAAAATATGATATTTGTTTTCATGGTGATGGAAGATATCTTTCTTGTCAAACAAGTAAGGACTTCCCAAAATAATCCCTGCTATATCAAAAGGTACCACATCAAGTTCAACTGTATCAATAAAATGTGCAGTAATTGCAAAACACAATGTGCAGTTTCTTGTAACTTGTAAATTTGCATCCTTGCAAATCCATCCAAGTGGATATGGCTTCGGATGTGGAACAGACTCAAGTTTAAGCTGCTTGACCAAGTCTTCTGATATAAGGTTTGCTTGCGACCCACTATCAAAAAGTGTGTCAATCTTAGTATGTTTTGAAATCACCCTCACATGAAATAGTTCAATTCTTTCTTCCTCATTAGGAGCTTGTACATGACAGTTTGAGGTACTAGTGCTAGCTTGAATTTCCATTTCTTTTCCCTTCAAGTTTTTCAATCCCATGGCTGTAATTTTGGTTTCATCACCTGAATCATCCCCTAAATCTTGTGGAGTAGATGTAGTAGCAGCAGTTCTGTTTCCCCTTGGATTTGTTAAACCGAGGTTTTTTCTCAGGATGTAATTTCCAACAGTTTTTCTCCTCATGGCCTGGTTTAGAACAATGGTTACAGATCACTTTCTCACTCTCCTGTTTGATAGATGCATTCTTTTTGCCCTTTCGCTTGGAGTTTTTCTCTTTGTTTTTCCCCTTAGTGGGCTTGTTTCTACCCTCTTCAAAAGTGTTTTTCCCCTTGCCTCTAAATGGGTAGCTTGGACACAAACCTCATCCAAACTAGTATGGTTAAACATCAAGATGGTGTGTCTAAGGTAGCTACGCAAGCCACCAATATACTTCAGCAAGGTGTCTTGGGTTTGTAAATCTACCCCTAACAAGAGAGCTCTTCTCCTGAATTCTTGAGTGTAGTCTTGGACATTCTGACCCTTAAGTTGTCTGAAATTTCGCTAGTTCATAATGGCTTTCTGCATGTGAGCAAGAGGATAAAATTGTTTTTTAATGGCTAACAGAAAGTCAATCAATGTTAAGGTAACCTTACCAAATTTCTTGATCTCCTATTTGGTCTTGGTCTCCCACCAGACCAATGCTGCTCCATCCATTCTCAAAGAAGCCAACTGAATCTTTGTGGCATCATCATGCATATTCTGGATCCTCAAGTAAACTTCCAACTACCTAATCTAGTTGTGAAGCTTTTCTGCATTCACTTCACCATTAAACATAGACAATTCAAATTTTACATCAAGCTTCAAAAAAGGACTTTTTCCAGAGGATCTATGTTTATGCACAGAAGAAGAAGACAAGGATGAAGAGGAAGGAGGTGACGATGGGGGTGGTGGATCACCATTACCTCCATGTCCTTTCATGGAATGATCATCATCCTTCTTACCTCCTGAAGAACCCTCTCCTTCATGTGGATGTTTGGACCCTTCTCTAACCAATTTCTCATTTCTTTCTTGGTACAATATCCTCACCATTTCATTGAGGTCCAAGAAAGCCTTTCTGAAGACTCTTTCTTCTTCTCTTGGATCCATGTCTTGAGGAATTTCTCCTTCATGTTCAGACATTCTTGAAGCTTCTGTTGAGACTCTTGAGGGTGAAATTGAAGGTGAAGGTGATGGCTCTCTGGCCTTCCTCCTTGACTGAGGATTCTCCCATTCTCTAGTCAACTGTCCTTCCCCTCTTTTAAGTTCCAACTTGGTAAGCATCAATACTTGCAAGACAGTTATAAGATCTTTGCACAAAAACAATCAAAAGACAACTACACCAGAGATTGACTAAAAGATCATTTATCTACTTTGCAATTGTATAACAAGAGCATTTCGAAGGCTTCATGGCTCGTTTCAGGATTTGTCTATAGCTTATTTGACTGCTTTTGATACAAAGAAACAACAACATGCCTCTGATACCAACTTGATCTGAATTTGAAACTACTTGAAAAAGGTTTGCAAGGTATTCAATTCAGTAGTAAACATGTTTAAAAGATTGCCATGTCTTGTAGTAAAGAAACAAATGCAATTTTTAGCTGTTGATGATCCATTCAAGCATAGCAGAATTATCTCCCTTTACTAATTAATACATTAAAATGAATTTGTTCTGCAAAATAAATCAACCACAGATGCAAAAGAAGTTGATGAAACAGTTCACCCCTCCTGGGCTACATTTGCTGGGTCCAAGGCTCCCAAATGGGTGAGCCCTCGTCTTAATTAAATGCTCAAAATGAATTTACAGCTGAATAGAAGTCTCTACAGGTGAAATAGACTGTAAAATAAGATTCATAACACATGAATCCTTCAGGATTGACTGCTGGTTCACCTCCAATGGATACCTGCAACCTGAAACAGTTCTCACAATACTGGGCCCTAGTGGCTCCTAGAACTTCCATGGCTCCAAAACCTATGCAAATGACCTCGGATGGCTTAAATACCTATGCCAATGGCTTCAGAACATCCAAAATACCCAAAATCAAAAAACAATTCGTCCAAAACCGCCTTTCCTAGCCAACGTTATGGCCATTTAATGATAACTGCCAGTTTCCCCTAAAAGAACTCTAGCTACCTTTAGTGGAGGCCAGTTAGCTCCGCCAAATTTGGCACCATCACCAAAAATCCCTCCAACTTCGCCTTAACTGCTGGCTAAACTTTTGCATGTGACCACATGGCAGCTATTCTTGGATTTCGCGCCTGGTGGTTAGTGCTCTGGCCCTCAGTTCCTGGGCACGGTCATATGGCATGGGGGCTAGCCCCCTTATTTTCCTGCCCGTAGCCAATTTAAACTATTTAAATACTTTGCTCCGCCATTCTAATAACTCTGCCTCCGTAGCCTAACGGTAAGGCATTAACGTTGTGAACAACAGGTCGGGGTTTCAATCCACAACCCCACCATAATTTTGATATGCGCCCCATTGCTTACGTCACCTGAGCCATGTGGTGGCCTCCGGGCTTGCCACGTGGTGGCTTTTTATTGGCTCATTCAAAGTAATATTCCATGGAATATTCCCAAAGAATATTCTATGGAATATTATTTTTTAATTTTTTTTTTTAAATTCAAAAATTAAGGGTTATTGGGCGATTTTGTTTTTGCCATAACTTTCACATACGACGACCGTTTTTCGAACCGTTTATGGTGCCAGAATTGGGAGGACGAGACCTATCCGATCATTTAGGTTTGAGAAAATTCCAAGCACTTTAAATTTTGAGCATTTTACAACACTTGGGACATGAGCCCCTGATCAAGATTCCTTCACCTAATACAACAATCTTGTACCTACGTCAGATAGTGCTTATTTAGAGGCAACCATAAACAATAGACATCATTTTCCATCAACACCTTGTGAGTAATCATCGCTGAGAAATTCATCACTCTAAATACCATAAAAATAAATAAAAAAAATTAAGTGAGTTATGATACCAAACAAGGGAGACAAAAATAGAACAAAATGACACCTTCCTGGACTGATCAACAAATTGAACACTCTAAATTTATTGTCACGTAGATGTGAAAGTAAATTTCTCCTTAATCCAGTACAAAGAATTACCTTGACTAAGGGTATCACATCATTAAAGATTCCTCATTTTTGAAAGATAGAACTCAAAGCATCATGCTCAAAGAATCTTAAAACCATTATCCAAGAAATAAAATGATGCGTTTTAGGGAAAGATAGAGATAACCAAGTAAATAATAGTATGCAATTAACTTTAATACCATAGACATGGCCCTGCTACCCGCAAGTGTTTATAACCTTGGTAGGGATGTCTTTTAACCTAGTGAAATGCCTGTGTCCCACTTACTTGATATAGATTCAGAGTTATCTTATTTAATTTTAAAAATTAGATGAAGGCCACTATCCTAGCTTGGTAACCAGCTGATGGTAGTGCCACTCACAAGAAACGGCACGGATGAACAGGTCAACTTGTGATGAGACCTCCTATCTTCTAGATTTTCAGTTGAAAGCCATTACTCTGGCTTGGTGACCAACAACAGTAATGTCATGCATGTTAGGTCTCATGATCATGGTAGGTCGGCTCATCACGAGACCTCCTATCCTCCCCTAAATATTTTATAAATTCTGATTGTGATTAACCTTAAAGGTTACTTAATAAGTGGGGAGACAGATCTACTCCTTAAGAGTAAGGGATGGCGTGAAAAGTTTTTAATGACTAATCATTGCTGGCTAGTTCCTCTACCTTAAAGACTTATTAAAAATATCCCAGATAATGACTAAAATATTATTTAAGTTAATAATGCTAGTGTTCTCATGAATAGCTTATTATGATCTTTACATGAGTGGTCCACCATAAGGGGCTCCCCACTAGTACCTTCTTAGGGAAACTGAAAATATATATCTCATATGCCAACTTCTTTAGAGTGGTCAATCATGGTTACTTTTGAAAAATCATGAGGTATTAGAGTGAATCATACTCAACAAGATTTGTCACAGATGTGTGTGTTAGAAAATGATGTGGATTAAAAGCGGTTTCAGTGGCTATGCTTTGAAAGTCAAAACCCCAATTGCATTGTTGTAACAACTTTATTCATGGAATTTATTTATTCTTCTACCCTACTTTACCCTAAGAAGTGGAAGACTCCATTTTAAGTATAGGAGGACTTCCAATGCAACCAAGTGCACAACAAAATGCTGATTATACTCACACTTAGTTTTAAAGAATAAACTTCAAGACATACCAAAGCATGAGAAACCAATTGCTTCAATTGATATGGTACCAAAAGTTTCTGAATGATGAGGAAATAAGGTGGCTTGATGATTGCTCGAAACCAGGATTTGATGAAATCCACACATGTATGATTCTCCAATTGATGCAAGTCTTCCACACTTTGATAGTCACTCTCTTGGAGGCACAAAGAATCTGGTGAAAGACAAAAGATAAATCCCTGAAATTCAGGCTCAAATATTTCATTTTCAAATTGACAAGAATGGTTGAAGAGATTCTATGGTTTTGAGCTTCAACAACATTTTGAGAACAAGTTCCAATGAAATATTGCTCCTCTGGTGGTCTTTGAATGACAACTTCCTTGGGTGAATGTTCAGCAGTAATGGGGGAGGTTTCCAAATTCATTCCCTTTTCAAACATGGAAGATTTAACATTTTGTTCAACATGGGAATCAACCGGAATAGGTGGTTCCAACTATTGTGCAACCTCATCATTTAGATTAGGGTTTACGATATTGTATGGGCTATGGTTTTGATTAATGCTTGGACTAAGGCTTGGGTTTGGATTGGGATTAGGGTTTGGACTAGGGTTAGGTCTAGTGTATGGATAAGGGTATGGATTAGGGTTTGAATGAGAGATAGGGTATGGGTAAGGATAAGGAGCAGGGTAAGGATTAGGATAAGGGGTAGGGTATGGATTGAGGCTAGGGTAAGGTTGCACATGCGGCTGAGACCATGGGGGAGGATAACTTAATGGTGCATTGGAAAGAGATTGTGGTTGTTGTTGGTGCTCATATGGTTGAATTTGCATGGGAGATTTCCCTAGAGATAAGGATCCAAACAATTCTTAAGGCCATGGAGATATCTGGCTCGAGGATGATGGCCAAGGAGAGGGCCACTGTGACCATGTAATAGGATATTCGATTGGATGAGGATTAAAAGTTTGCCATGAAATTGCAAGATTATAAACACGCTGAGAAACCTGCTCAGGAAAATAAGCATTATTCCAAGTATCAAATAATAAGGGGCTTTGAGTTATACCTAGTAGTCGATTTGACTCCTTACTTGATTTCCTAAGTACCTTTAATAATCCTGGTAATAGTGGGAAACATTCTGTTAGATGATCCTGTTCACAAATTTTGAAAATTTTCAGGCTACTAAGTGGACACTTTCCAAGGAGGTGTTTCTTTCTATAGTTGGCGTAAAAGATAAGTGGTGGGTTTTCATCCTGCTCCCACTCTTCCTGCAAATCATGCAATTTTGAAATTAAAGATTTAATGATATCATTTTTTATGTTCAATCAAAATATTAAAATTTTCAATTGTTAATTCTTCATTGGATGAATTGTATGTCTTTGTAGCGGCATAAATATTCCTCATTATATGATTCCTCCAAATACCATTTTCATGTTTCTAGCAAGCCAATTGGTACATTTGTTAGCACATGAATGGTGTATATGTAGGATGGGGGGTTCTTTCAACACCTAAAAAGCTCAAAAGATCAATCGCAGTAAAAAGAACAAACGAAGATTATAAACTAAGGAAAGCACACTTGCAAAAATTAATAACCTCTATTGCAAAAAAGTAACACACTTTGTAGTAAAAGAAATTGCTCATAAAAACTCAATTGCAGTAAATCAAGCATCACACTTTGCAGAAAGAAAAAATACTCATAAAAACCAAATTGTAGTAAAGGAACAAATTAGGCATCACAATTTGAAATAAAGGAAATCACTCATTTGTAGAAAGGAAAACCTTGCTTGTGAGCTCTCTGGGAATGTCATCCAGTATGCTTCAGTAAACAAGGGGAATCTCGTTAATCTAGAAATTCAATTGCGAAGGAAAGGAAAAGCATGACAAATCATTGAGGCCTTATCCTATAACACCTCCCCGGCCATGGTTCCAAAATGTCGGGCGGTATAAATGAAATATTTACACCAACATTTAATTTGTCAATCCGGGTAAGTAAACTTAGAGGCATAGCACAATATATGCCAGAATACGACCTTGGGGATCTGTTAAATAAAAACCAAACTCTTGCAAGAGATTCAAAAGGAGCATCATTAAGGAAAAATAAACAAGTCTCTTTAAAACAAAGTAAACACACTTCAGGAATCTACTTCTGGCTCCTCTTCTCGGTTGAGTTGACTCTTGCAGTAAGTATTCCTCAATTGTCCAAGGGGACAAGGGAATGTAGGCCCCATTCAAAAGAAATCGATTCAAGAAATAAAGAATGTGAAACCTCTTAAAACATTATTGCTATGTTGAAAACATGAATTTAAACTAGAAATCACACAACTTCATTCCAACTAATCTAAGGAAATATGGATGCTTTAAGAAGAATCAAAATAATAATTCATTATTTCTCTTAAATAAAATTTAGTACTTTAGTTGTAAGAGAAATATGCAATAAGAACCAATATATAATTCATATTGTTTACCCTGATCTTATTAAATACTTATTTATAATATATGCAACATTTAATTATAATGAATAATTATGTGAGCGTTTTGTCAAAAAGATTCACAATATTTCCTTATGCTGATCCAAGCATCTACTTGTAAAAGTGCAGGAATAAATGTTTTCCTGCAACAATGCAGGAATAAATGTTTTCCTGCAACAGTGCAGGAACAAATTTTTTTTGCAAAAGTGCAGGAATAAATGTTTTTAAGAAAAAGTGCAGGAATTTGTCTCATAGAATATTCAAAGGAAATTATGAGTATATGTTCAGTTAAATTAACTAGAATTCTTTCTCACCAATCATTTCACCATTGCATTCTAGAAATAAACTTTGTTATGCAACAATGAGATCAGGGTATATCTTTGTAAGAATAAATAAGAGACGCAGTTAAAACATTCATCGTTTACTTTAGTTCAACCTTTATGAAAATACATCCAAAAGAATTGATATTAAACTTAAATAACCACAATATTAAAATAAATCTTTTGGAATGAAATTGAAAATGAAATGACTGAAAGAAGAGCTATGAAATGAAATTGCGAAATTATCTAAGATCACACTCACACCAATCAAACTAAAATGCAGCAAATGAAAGTTAAGAGGTTTGGGGCAACAGACTGGCTGGTGGGCCCAACCATCCAGCTCGTTGCCCTTGCAGCAATTTAAATCACAATCTTAGAACATTATAGAGAAACAAAATTACTCTAAAGTGATTGCCAAATAAACTCATATCAGAGTAGAAACCAGAATTCAGAATTTAATGCCAAGGAAATTCATTTCAGAAGTCTTCTTACAGATTCATTAAATAATGCAGCACTAGCTCCAATGGTCTCCTCTAGGGATCATCCCACTGGTGCACAGCTCCTTCCCTGCACAAAAATATCTAATTCCCTATTCTACGAATGAAATACAATTTACAAACTACAAACTGCCATCCTCCCCACACCTACGTAGCTCCTCTCTTTTATATTGGTTTTTACATGATAGTTTCTTTAGAAAATAACATGGGGATTGAATCCCAATTGATATTCATCAATATAATATTAGTACAATCATTTACCCATTGATGGAATGAATATCTGACATGAATTTCCCAAGTCAGGTTGTTTTCTACACTTCTAGAAATATCAGTTTTTTTTTTTAACAAAATGCCTCCAAAGAATTCTGGGTATCTCCTTAACCATTACAAATTTCGGAAAACTGTTTTGAATTAATCTAGCTTGTTATATTTTCAACAATAACCTCTCTTACAATTTTCTGGTTCAGATCCATTGCCTCAAAAATCGTGACTGAAAATGACTATTTGAAATCTGAGATGCTAAAATTATGGAAAAACAATTTATTTTTAGAAAACTGCCTCAAAGACCGTTATGTAAATTTTAGACCATTACGAATTTTAGAAGTTAATTTGAGTGTTTGTCAATTTTCTATACTGGGACCAAAACCCATGTTCTAGAATTTCTTTATTCGCGTTCACATGCATGGAAAATGAGGGTGAATTTGGCAGTTTGGAAATTGCTGTGAATTTGGGGTTGAGGCATTAATTATTGCCTAAACATAAATCCGTATGACCTAGGTGTATCTTAGCTTATGTGGAAGTGTTCAAACACCATTTTGAATAAAAACCTCTTTCATATTTCCCTGTAGATGTGTCAATGTATGAAAGCCCCAAATTAGTGCAGATAGAGCTGGTGCAAGAATGTTGGTGCAAGCACAGCTGGTATAGGAACTGCTACTATAGGAATGTTAACACCTACCAAAAAAGAGCCTTACATTAATGATATTTTCACATTAAATGAAAAAAACAAGAAGAATTCATAGATCAACAACTGTCAGCTCTAAATGCCTCTAAATGATAACTTAATAATGCATAAAATGAATAATAATGATTATAGACACTTAGTACAAACATAAAATTATTCAGGTAAGTCATGAAAATTTGGACAAAATGGAGGCTCAACATCTGTAACCAAGGAAGAAGAATAATAAAGAGAAGTTTTATCTGAATTCCATGCATTTGTTCTTGTGTTATTTCCTGTTTGATATCATTTGCAATTATACTGTTTATTTACTGCACATATGTATATGAATGGTGAATATTGTTAAGTATAACTGGAAGCATACAAATAAACTAAGTTGATCAACTAACACTGGGTTACTAATAAGGATTTGGGTAATAACATTGTTCGAGCCCGAAGAAGGGCTGCATGAGGGCAACAGTGTAGGCTTCGAGGTATTGATAAGTGTGCGTAGTGACGTGCACGCAGGGTCAAATCACATACCACTTGGAACCCATCAGACATCCCCAGGGTGCAGAAACCTAGTTCTAGAACCCTCCCATACTACTTCGGGTGAGGCCTCAGTCTGCGCTCTGCAGATTGTTGCCCAAAGGACCAGTAGTACTGGGATTTGTTTGGCTAAATCATCTCTGAACCTAGGTCAGGCCCCAACAAGCCAACACTTATCTTTTCTAGATCTACTACAATGCCCTCCTTGGAAACAACATGTCCCAAGTAGTGTACCTCATCTTTAAAGAAACTACATTTACTAAGCTTAGCATACAATTGATGATATCTCAACAACCTCAATATTGTTGCTAAATGCTCGACATGCTCTTCCTTATTTTTACAATATACCAATATGTCATAAATAACCACAATCACAAACTTATCCAAATACGAATGTAAGACACTATTCATCAAGCACATAAATGTAGTTGTAGCATTATTCAAACCAAATGGAACTACAACAAACTCATAATGCCCATACATGGTCCTGAAAATTGTCTTGTAAATGTCCTCTTCTTTGATGTGTACCTGATGATATATGGATCTCAAAGAAATCTTCGATAACATTGTTTCTCCCTTTAGTTGATCGAATAAGTCATCAATTCTTGACAATGGGTACCTATTCTTGATAGTCACTTTGTTCAACTACCTATAGTCAATGCATAAGTTGAAAGTTCCATCTTTATTCTTCACGAATAATATCGTTGCGCCCCAAGGTGATACACTTGGTCTAGTGTATCCTTTGTCCAACATTTACTTCAACTACAATTTCAATTCAACCAACTCAGGTGTGCTCATTTTGTAAGGTGTTTTTGATGCTAGAGCTGCCACTGGCACTAAATCAATAGATAATTCTACCTCTTTGTGAGTGGAAACTTTGAAATGTCCTTAGGAAATACATCCCAAAACTATTGTAGAAATGGGTACCTGCTCAAAACATATGTATCCTCAACTTCCTTACCTTTTTAATTAGAGATATGCACTGGAAATAACACACACCCTTTTATATGACTACACTTTACCTACATAGCTATCACCATCATAATTGATGTGGCTTTCTTCTTTCCCTAGTAGACTCTTGATTCCCCATTGTCATCATCACACTCAATGTGTTTGTCATAACAATCTACCTTGGTTCTATGAAGATACAATTAATCCATGCCCAACAACATATTGTATCATCCCAATGGTAATACATTCATATGTGTTGTGGTAGGCATACAATTAAAATCAAACGCCCGAGCTCTTACCCGATGATGAACTTGTTTCTTTGTACCTGTAACCAACTATACTAACCAAGATTCTACATGCAATTCCTTACTCAAACCACACTTATCCACCAAGTCAGGACTAACATAGCTATAATTAGATCCAAGGTCAATCAAAATAGAAATAAATTAATCACAAAGCTTATATCCCATCTCAATGATAGATGCTTGGTGGTCTCCCTATTTGTTATCCAATGTTGTATAAATACGAGGAACACTCTAACCAACATCCCCAACAGTCTATACCTCATGTGCACTATATATCTAAGATCTACCACCCTGATTCTGTGGATTGTCTCTCTTAAGATGAACCTTACCGCATGTCCAACACTCCAACTAACCAGTACCATCACCTCTATGTTGTTGTTGTGACCCATGTCCATGTCTAGCTGCATTGAACCTCTTTTATGGTGCCACATTTTCTTTATCATCCACATTCTGATGCCTTTTCCTTTCCAGTTTCCATTTACCTTTGCCTTTGTCTTTCCCTTTCCATCCTTGCTAAGATTCATTCTTACGGTTCGACTATTCGTAGAAATTTTTCAATTTCCCAATGAATTCCTCAAGCGACTTGTAGGAATTTACAGGGTAGGTTCCTCAGACAGAACACCAGAAGGACACCGCTCACAAACTGATCACAGATCAATACACTAGTATTTTGACGTGGTTAAAACCCTCAGAGAGGGAAACAGTCCACGGCCTGCGCCAACATGGCTACTACAGGCAATTTATTAATAAAAGAATGAAAATTTACATAAGCTTCTCTCATGCACGGTTAACCTACAATGACCCTCCATGCGCTTTAAATAGAATTCATGGACCAATCGGGTGTCAAGCCACGGATCAAGTGTCGGTAATACCGAGGAGAGAATGAACCGTCGGATCACTACATATCGGGACCGTCGGATTGTAAGTTACAAAATGTACAACGGTAAAGAAACACACTTTACCTAACTCTATACCTAACTCTATACTAGACCAAGTTGAACTAACTATTTCCTATGTGTCAGAATATCCTAACATCCCCCCTTAAGAACAACTTGGGATAGGATTGAAGGATTTACAAAATATGACACAATAGGAGAAGGAAGGAGGCACTAGAGCCTATCCCCCCTTAGTGACAACTTCCTGAACTCCAAGCATATATCGAAGTTTAGTGAACTTCGCCTCTGTGAGAGCCTTTGTGAAGATGTCTGCAACCTGATCATCTGTTGAACAATATTGGACTTCAAGAACATGGTCATGAATGAGCTTTTTGATGAAGTGCATGTGAAGTTCAATGTGTTTGCTACGCTGATGCTGGACTGGATCTTTGCATAGCTGAATGGCACTTTGATTATCACACCAAAGTGTGGATGGATGCTGCTGCTCAAAGCCAAATTATGATAGGATCTGATGAAGCCACAAGGCTTCCTTACTAGCTTCCACGGCACCACGATACTCTGCTTCTGCTGACGAAAGAGATATGGCAGCCTGTTTCTTACAAGCCCATGTAATAGGTCCTGAACCAAGAGTGAAGACATAACCGGCAGTAGACTTCCGATCATCAGGGTCACCAGCCCAATCAGAATCAGTGAAACCAACTAATAGAGGAGCTGCTTTGGCACTGTAATGAATCCCAAACTGTACTGTACCTCGAACATAACGAAGTATTCTTTTAGCTGCTTTCCAATGACTTTCACGGGGGTTTTTCATAAAACGAGCAACAAGGCCAACAGCAAAGGAAAGGTCAGACGAGTATGGGTTAAATACAAGAGTTTTCCTACAAGTTGACGGTATAAGGTAGCATCAACTTCATGAGAAGTACAAGAGACTGAAAGTTTGACTCCAGACTGAAAGGGAGAGGGGGTTGGCTTACATTCTTCCATGTGAAAATGACGAAGAATATCACAAGCATACTTGGACTGGGAAAGGGAAATACCCTCCTTGGATTGCAAGACTTGAAGACCGAGAAAATAGTGTAAGTGTCCTAAGTTGTCATTTCAAATTTCTTTTTAAGGCTGGACTTCACATGGTTTATAAGGATGGGATCACTACCAGTAAGAATAAGATCATCAACATAAAGAACAAGGATGATAAGAGAGTTTCCCACTGTCTTGGTGTAGACAGTATTGTCAGAATGACAACTAGAAAAGCCAGATTCTAAAAGAAAGTTATCCATTTTGGCATACCAAGCCCGAGGAGCTTGCTTGAGACCATAAAGAGATTTCTTAAGTCGACATACAAGGCTGGAGTCTGTTTGGATGAATCCAATGGGTTGTTCCATATAGATTTCTTCATGCAAGTCCCCATGCAAGAAGGCAGATTTAACATCCATCTGATGGACTTCCCATTTTAAAGAGGCAGCAAGGGAAAGAACAAGGTGGATAGATTTCATTTTGGCAACAGGGGAGAAGGTTTCAGTGTAGTCAATTCCTTCAACCTATGAAAAGCCCTTAGCAACAAGACGAGCTTTATGTTTATCAACTTTCCCATCTGGTCCATACTTGGTTCTGTAAACCCATTTACATATAACAAGTTTGCGTTCCTTTGGTAAAGGAACAAGATCCCATGTATCATTTGCCAACAATGAATGATATTCTTCATTCATAGCTGCTCCCCAATGTGGATGGCCTGAAGCTTCTGCAAAAGTGTCAGGATCATGATTTACTGAAGCTTGAGCCAGTAAAGAAGAGGCTCTTTCAAACTGAGAACGTGTACGTCGCTGATCTGTAGGATC
>APFE031599512.1:35617-57332 GCA_000404065.3 Pinus taeda | reverse complement strand
AGTACTTTCAGATTTTCCATTTTCTCATTTTGTTTTTCAACCACTTTTCTAAGTGGAATGCATTTGTGAGCATTGATGTGCGAGCAACCATTTCCATGCAATGGATGTCGTGAGATCGATGGCACAAATAGCTTCAGTAGTTTGACATTCGCTTCTTCAGATGGCCCCTGGTTGTGAGGTATATGTAGTGTGTTCATGTACTTCTTTTGCTATGCATTGTGTTGCACAAATCCCTGTTTGATGTTGATGAGGGATCTTGTTTATTACTTGTTTTCATGATTCTTGCTTGGTGTGATGCAGGATGTACTTGTTGTCATGATTCTTCATGTTATGTTTTGAGATCCCTTTGTTGTATGTTGATGGGATACTCATATTGTCATCATGCATGTTTGCATTGAGATCCCTTTTATGTGTTGGCCGGATGCTCATCATGCATGAGTTTATGTCATACTGATAGGAGTCTTTTTTACTCAGAGTTCCTGTAGTGAAACATCTCTTGGAACCACTCCTGCGTGAGGGCA
Organism: Pinus taeda; assembly: GCA_000404065.3. Taxonomy (NCBI): domain Eukaryota; kingdom Viridiplantae; phylum Streptophyta; class Pinopsida; order Pinales; family Pinaceae; genus Pinus; species Pinus taeda. Next base: position 56,811 of record APFE031599512.1, on the reverse strand, counting down.
TTTTCCTTGTATGATAGCCACATCACCTCTTATGTACATCATTTCTATTGACAACACTTAATGCAGTGGCCTACACCATCTTGACACCGGGGCCGGAGAAGTAGTTCCTCTTGAACGAACTCCGTTATCGATGGCTTATGTTTTCATGTGTTGATGATTGTCATGTTCCTCTTCTTTACAGAATGCATATGTATTCATTTATGTTCTTTTAAAAAATGCAATTTAACACATCACAAAATTAAAAGGTCTTGGAAGGGTCCTTTGTCACACCCAGATCGGGATTAGTTCATATCTTTTATTGGTTAACCTTTTCTCATTTTCAACTTTGATCTCTCTATTATCTCATACTATTGCACACTTAGAGAATTCTTCGAGCACTCTAGCATTAGAGAAAGGAAAGAAAAGGAAGGACAAGAAGGAAAAGGAAAGAAAAGGACAAGAAAGGCAAAGTTAGATGAAGCAACTTCAGCAGGAATATTTGTAGGTAATAGGTTTCATGTGTGTTTTCATAGCTGGCTTGAATCCATGGTACATGCATGTGTGTATTTGGTTCTCTTGCAGTCATTGACATGGGCTTTTCTTGTTGTGACAATGGTTTCAACCTTGCCTTGCCATTTATGGATATCCATGGGTTCTTTTATTTGGTTGAGCTTTGGATTGTCAGATGGTTTTGGAACCGAGTGAGATGGTGTCAAGAAAATCCCATAGCACCTAGGAATCCCTTGACCAATTTTGGCAGTATTGTATTAAAGCTTGAGGGTGGAGACAAGAAAATTCATGAAGGTATTAGTGTAGAAATTTTGAGGCATCCAAGCTTGTTTGGGCCTAGTAATCCCTTGACTAGTTTTGGCAAGATTGCAGTAAATCTTGAGGATGGAGGTGGTTTAATCTTTGGGAAGCCTTGGTTGTTTATGTATTGGTTGTCTTATGTTATCTCTAGATCGATTTTGGTGGGATAATGGGAGAATTAGGGTGGAGGTGGTTTAATCTCTGGGAAACCGTAGTTTTTTTTCTCTCGAGTCCTACATTCATGCTTGGAATATGGGATGAGGATGATTGGATGAACTAAAGATTTGGTTCAGCTCAATCTATGGTTAGGTGGTACATGGACATTCCAAACTTGGTTGGATTTTAATGCATAAATTTGATAGAAATTGCAATTGCTCCATAATTCTAACTTAAAATCATGAGACACAATTCTACTCTATTGATCTGTGGAATGAAATTCACAATTTAAAAAAACATGCATAAACATGCAATAAGAAAAACCAGAAATACACAGTGATTTATAGGGGAACCCAAGTGGGAAAAACCCCTCAATCCTGTTTTCATTAATCATCTGAATTGAGAAACTATTATAATTGATAGCTTGAGCTCTCAGCTCAACCTGTAAAAGAATAAATGTTATCGTGCTCAATGATAGAATCTGGCCAACACTTAGCCACATATAAACTCACCAAGGCTCTTATCTCCTTATGTAATTCCTGAGGAAATTAGCCCCTATTATTTAGGAATTTTCCTCCAATTGATTGCACAATTACCAAGGATAGATCATTTGACTAAATGAAACACCTGTACATGCAAACCAATTTACAACTACTTGTTACACTACCTTGTCATCTCCACTTCAACTTAGGAACTCGAATTGTTTCCATGCACTAGCTATTTTAGGTTGATTAATCAGTTAAATAACATATCTCTTATGTGGACTATTTTCCCACTACACAACTAACCTTCAATTGACTCTAACAATAGTTAGAGGTCAGTGAACTGAATACAACTGAAAATAATTGAAATGGATTCCTAAAATTTGGAAATCACACATGCTTAACTAAAATCCATGTCCTCTAACTTGAATTTACTAAGTAAATTGTGTGACGCAATCCATGTCACACTAGTTAACTACCTCCAAGTTGTCCTGCTAATGTGGAAATTTGATTTACTCAATTTGACTAAGGCTAAAGTTAAGTTGAGCCTTTCTTGCTACATTTTTTCAACACTCCCTTTTAGCAAGAAAGGGATTTTCCACCACCCCTATACTAGACCTGTGGAATTTGAATTCACCTCTTGCAAATTCCTTTGTCAAGATGTCAACATCTTACTCCTCAGTTTGAATGTAATGTAGCAACATAATTCTCCTCTGCACACTCGCAAATGATGATATTTGATATCAATGCGCTTGGACATGGCATTAAAAACTAGACTCTCGGAGAGCTGAATACAACTATGATTATCACAATATATCAATGTCAGATCCATCTCCTAAATGAATAGTCCTTCAAGTATCTTCCTCATCCAGATTGATTCACATGTTTCTTGACTTGCATCAATGTATTCATCCTCTACTAAGTGGAATTCCATAGACCTATGCTTCCTGTTGTACCAAGAAATAGCTACAAACTGAACACTGAAGATAGAACTTGATGTACTTTTCCTTTCAGATGGACTCCATCACTAATATGCATCAGTGAATCCTTGCAACTTCACTTTCTCTGTCTGTTTGTACCATAAACCATATTGGGTAGTTTCTCTGAGGTACCGTAACACATGCTTTATTTCATTCCAATACAATTTGGTAGGTCTCACCATAGCTTGCCTAGGTTGGTTGATTGCATAACACATGTCAAGTCATTTTTGTTCACAAGATACATCAGTGAACCCATAAGATTCATGTAAATGGTAGCATCAAACTCTTAACCTAAAGTGGCATTATTCTTCCTCTAATTTGTAGCTAGAGGTGTGTCCATGGGCTTACAATTCTCTATGTTGAATCTTTGAAGTATCTTGGTAGCATACCTACCTTGAGACAAAAAAAATTCATAGGAATTAATGCATGAGGCCCATGTCCTTCATCTCAAATTCCCTTTCAAGATCCTGTTTGCAAGAGAGGATCAACTGCTCATAACCTGCTAATATTAAATCATCAACATACAAAACAAGAATAAGCAACTTACCATCTACTACAATGTGATAGAGGTTCACATTTGCTTCACTTTTGGTGAAGCTCAACCTTTGAGATAACTATCGATCCGAGTGTACCATCCTTGGGGCACTTGTTCAAGACCATATAATTATCTCTTGATTTTGCACACATCCGAATTTTGATCATATGTCTCAAATAATTTTGGATGCTCTATGTAAATTTACTCCTCACTAGTACAAAATGACTAAGTAGTTACTAAAAAAATGACTAAAATTTGCATTAAACGACTATTTTTTCAGTCAATGACCAATAGTGGCTAATTTACAGTATCTTAAAACATGACCAAATTTTAGTCGTATTTAGCTTAATAATTAATTAGTTGTCTAATTTTATTATCTAGTAGCATATTTAGTCATTAATTTGGTCATTAATTTAGTCATTGATTTAGTCATTAATTGCCGCAATTAATGACCAAATATACAACAAAATATACTACTACATGATCACCCAAGAACTAATTAATGACCAAAGAAATATGAACAAAATGTTGATTGCATTATAAGATATTATAAATTAGCTACTAATAGTCATATATATTCAAATTTTAGTCATCATTTGAAACCAATTAACGACCAATGACATATGACTAAATTGTGGTCGTGTTATAAGATATTGTAAATTAGCTACTAATAGTCATATATATGCAAAATTTAGTCGTCATTTCTAATCACAAATTTATCATTTAAAGTCATCATTTCTAATCACAAATTTATCATTTAAAGATACTTTTTTGGTATTTTCATATTCATTATATAAATGACTGATTTAATGGTTTAATTTAATTTCATTAATACTCATTATAAACAACTAATTTAGTCATTATATATTCATTTTATTTGAGTTCATCATTAATCAATATAAACTACTAATTTATTAGTTTTAGATTGATTTTATGTGTTCATTATTAATCAACATAAATTAATTAATATGATTTTCTGACTAAATTAAAATAAAAATAAAAATCATACAATGTGCATGTTCATCTGATATGAAAATGTAAAGTTATATATGAAAATGTAAATGTCAGTGATGAATTCCATATGGCTTTACAAGGTAAACAAAGCAACAGATGGAAGTGTGGAGAAACACAAGGGAAAATTTGTGCCAGAGGGTTTTCTCAAGTGGAAGGAATTGATTACGAGGAGACCTTTCCTTCATTAGCAGGGTACTCTTCAATCAAATCTATTCTATAACTTTTAGGATAGATGGGATGGAAGATACATCAAAAGGATGTCAAGACAACATTCCTCAATAGAGTGATTGAGGAAGAGGTGTACATTGAGTAGCCTGAAGGATTTGAGACCTTCAACAGAGAGTCGCATGTGTGCAGATTCAAGCAAGTGCTATATGGATTGAAACAAGCACCCCGTGCTTAGTACACTAGGATTGACATCTATTTCACCAGGTTGGGCTTCACAAAAAGTGAAGCAGATGCAAATGTTTACCATATTGTGGTTGAAGGTAAATTTTTGATTATAGTGTTATATGTTGATGATTTAATTCTAACAGGTGATTAGAAGTTGGTAAAATCTTACAAGAAAATTCGAGATGAAGGATCTGGGGCTAATGAATTATTTCCTTAGTATGGAAGTATGGCAATGTGATGAGGAATTGTTTATCTCTCAGGGAAATTATGGCAATGAGATAGTAAAGAAGTTCCACATGGAGAGAAACAAACTCATGGAGATTCCTCTAGCAGGAAATTGTAGGAAGGAAGATGCTACTTCAGGTGAAGTAGTGGAGGCTACTATTTACAAGCAACTTGTGGGTTCACTTATGTATTTGGAGAACACATGGCTAGACATATGTTTCACAGTTAACCAACTTAGTCAAGCAATTGTTAAGCAAATCAAAATCCATTAGAAGGCATCTAAACATGTGTTGATATATCTCATAGGCACCACTCAGTTTGGTCTTTGGTAAAAACACATAGAGGGAGTGAAGATGCAAATCATCACAGATGCATATTTAGCAAGGAGTCCATCCGACATGAAGAGAACACTAGGGGGAATATTTAGTAGTGTGTCAACAACAATTTATTGCTACACTAGGAAGTAGAGATCAATTGCACTAAATTAAAAGTGCATGGTTGCTAGTCAAGAATCTTTTGAATCTATCTAGATGAGGAGGATACTTGTTGGGTTCTTTTGTTAGTAGATGGATCCTACAATGATTTACTGTGACAGTCAAAGTTGTATCAAACTCTTCGAGAATCTATTTTTTCATATTGTTCCAAGCATATCGACATTCGGTATCACCATCTATGAGATTGTGTGTAAAGGAGAATCATGGTACTAGAGTACATTCCTACAGAGGAACATGATGAATATATTTTTGACAAAGGCATCATCAATATGAAAATTTGAATTTCATAGAGGCAAGATTAGGGTATCAAATAATCCCTTTCTTGTTGTGAGGGAGTGTTGAAAATGCAACATTAAAATCCTAATTTAATTTTGTCCTTGAATTAAATTAGTAATAAAATTGTAACTCCACATCACAAGACAACTTGTACAAGTTAACTAAGTTAAATTGACTTAATTGTCTCAATTAATTCAATTCAAGGGTCTAACTTGTGTCATGTAGAGAGTATGCTTCATTATAGGAGACCTGGTTGAGTTTATTTTGATTTGTAATTAATTAATTTAGTTTAACTGAGCTAAAGTCAGTTAAACTAGTTCCAACTGGTGTAGGAACTAGTAGAAGGTCAGACAGTGGGGTGTTTCTTCATGTGTTCAACTAGTTAACTGATGATTCACTCATAAATAATTCATGCATGTTAGATATGAGAGTTACCTAGTTGATATTGGAGTTCAGGGACAATATACTATCAGTTGTATAATCATCTGAATTGTACAGGTGGTGCATGCAGTCAAAGGAAGGCCTATGAGGATTGCATAATTTATATTGAGGAATTTCCCTAATTAATAGGGGGCTAATTCCTAAGGAAACAATGCAAGGAAATAGGGACTTGGAAAAGTGAGAAATTGGTTAAATATTGGCCTGGACTTGTCTAGAAAGTGGTGAGACAAATAGAGATAGTGCAGAGGTTGCTCGGGCTTGAGCAAAGCATCGAAATATTCTTATATTTTTTTACTAATGAAATATACAGATAACATGGGTTTTTAGTTGTGGATTTCCCTGGGAAATCATTGTGTAATGTGTTGATTGAATTATTCCTCTTGTATGCTTCATTATTTTGCAATCTAATTGTTTCCGTTGATGAGTAGAGTAGATTCAATTCTATTGTTTTATTAGATTACAATTAGCAGTTTGAATCTACAATGAATTTCTACACTCAACCAGTGATTCCACCTCACAGCTAGACATCACTAACCATCACCAAATAAGTCTCCATCCAAGTTTTCCATGGCTCTAGAGTATTTTTTCCAACCCAGCTTCTAGGACTAGTAACTCAACCCACAACTACCGTCAGGCTCCAAAGAATTTTTCCAACCAAGGCTCTAGGACTAGTAACTCAACCCAAGATGTTACAAGGATTCTAGAGTGTTCTTATAACCAAGAATCCAGGAACTAATAACTCAACTCAAAACCATAAGCAATTTGAACACCAACCAGAAAATAGAAGGTAAAATCCACAATACCATGGCTATCCAGGAAATGGAAAGGATGGGGAAAACCACAGTCAATCCATGCATTCCTCCATGCCAATGACAAATCATAACCAAATAACCACATTCATATGCCATGTATGTAAAAACTAATAAGTAAATTATACATTCAACTTGGTACTTGCAAAGCCAACCTATTGTAGATGTTGATCCTGATGTTCCATTACGCTTTCCTACTTTTCCTCTGCCTTCTTGTTCCAAATCCCAAGTAAGACACACTCCTCGAAGAGTGCTCCAAGAAAAATCTAAGTGCCCAAGAGTATGAGAGAGATAATAGAAGAGAGAGATCTCCATGCTAAAACTAACAAATTTAGGTTGTGAATTGATCCTCAGAAGCCTTTTTTTATTAATGAAGCCTCTATTTTCTTCATTTTCCATTATTTTCCTTCAATTTCCTCCTCACATGAAACTTGTGACCTTTCACCTTCTTTTTCTCTTATTCTCCATTATTTCATAAATAAAATTCAAATTAATGCCTTTTTTCCTTTGCCATTGTCTTTTCCAGCCATTAATTAATCACCAGTGATCCCCATCACTATGTTTTTTTCCCAACATTCAGCTTGCAATACGTGTCCCATGACCTTGATTATCATTTTTCCTTTATTAACTTTATTACATGGATTTTTAACCTAGGGTTGTTACAGACCCCCCCTCCTTAGGGGCACACTACTCTTGATGTTCAATGACACCTATAACCAGTAAGACCGCTGAAAACCAAACATATTGCCCATGGAGCTTTATAGCTTAGCTCATTCTAGTATTTACACTAAACATCCTGCTGAAAATTAAACCAACATGACAAATATAGCAACATGACAACCATACCACTTATTGGAGCTTTCTAACATAGCTCATTGCAGTATTTACAATAACAACCATACATAAATATTTACATATACCAAAAATACTTTTCCTCAACCGGAAAACAATGAAGGATACATATCCCGCATCTTATCAATCATCTCCCATGTAGCTTCATCAGGCCCAAAGTGGTTGCACTGTACTTTAATCTGCTCGATTGCTCAATTTTGGAGCATGAGCATCTTTTTCTACAAAATGCACTAAGGTTTAGGTTGGAATTCTCCTTTTGGTTCCACCTACAATACAGACAAATCACTAACATGATCAACATATTTAACATACTTCTTAAGTAATGACACATGGAAAACATCATGGACTTTCACTGCCAAAGGCAGTGCAAGTCTATAGGTCACTAGTCGAATCCTCTCAAGTATCTTGAAAGGCCTGCAATACTGAGGTGCTAGCTTCCCACATGACCCAATCCTCAAGGAGATATTCTTAAGCTTGATGCACAAATACACATGTTCCCCAACCTGAAACTACTTAAATACCCTTTACCAATCTACATAAATTTTCTATCTGTCCTGTGATGCCTTTAGATTATTCTTGATAACCTGCATTTCCTATTCCATGTCTACCAACATGTTTGGTCCTATAAATATCATGTTCACTAGATCACTCCGACTGATAGCATTATTACAAATCGTCCGATAGAGTTCATCAAACAGACTCATCCTTAGTGACTCTTGATAACCATTGTTGTACGCAAACTAAACCAATGGAAGATACTCTTCCCACTTTCGCTATCGATGCATCACATACATTCTCAACATGTCCTCTAGAATCTTGTTGACCCTCTCTATATGTCCATTTGTCTACAAATGATAAGTTGTATTGAAGGCCAACTCTATACCCAAATATGCAAATAACTCTTTCCAAAATCTGAAGGTGAAATTAGTATCCCTATCTCATGCATATTTTGAAATAAACCTTTATTCAAACTTATAGAATCTTATTCATAGAGAAACCCTTTAGAATGTTGATTTGAGGGTCCTTTTACTGGTCTTGAAATCTTGTCTCTAACACACTTAACCATAGCCCTCTACAGAAACTCCTTTCCTAGCTCCTCGTTAGATGGCATGCATGAAGAATTTAAGTTAAAATCCTCCAAATGTATGACTATAAATATGTAATTGTTTTTCTCAATTTTTGAGTCCAAAACAATGATACTTCCATCAATATCATGAGCATGGTTGGTGTCATGAGGTTTTCATTTTCCAATAGAAAATCACGCCTTTCAGCTCCCGGGACTTCATATTTTAGATCTTTTATGCACCTTAATTCTTCAACCTGACTCATTTTTCTGATATGTCCTTCTACGACAGTGAGCATATCATCATATCCCATGAGGCCAATGATGTTACCTGTTCTAGACCCTGGTTCTAGTTCTTCATTCATTACTACTGTAATACTACCCCTGTCTCACTAGGAAGCAAACTTTCATGGTGGTCTCCGGTGATGCTGAAAAGAGGATAATTCACCCAGTAGTCCATGCCCATTTTCTTGTCTCCGGTGGTTTCTTTAAGAAAATCACATTGATCCTCCTTTGGAGAATCGTCTTTATCACTACTCAAGGCATTAAACTGAAAATTTTCAGAATTTTCTTCATAGTCAGAGTTATCATCCTCAAGGGAGCCTATGAGGCTCCCCATTGTAATAGGGAAGACACCACCATTTTATTTTTCTTCTTTAGATTCTTCAAACATGCCTTTGAAGCCCTTATATCTTCCACCAAACTGTCCTTCAATTGGAAAAACAAGTGCCTCTTTATGGGACTGTTCCAATTCTTTATCAACTTTTAGGGCTTGTGCATGATTTCCCTCTAGTTAGTCATTGTCAAACTTTAGAGATATATTGAAACATAATATATATGACCTTTCCATGAGGTCTAAACTGTGCAATTTATTTTCAGGTTTGAGCCTCTAGGTGCTTTGTTGGATACTCTTGTCATAGTTGTTAGTTTCAATGCAGTCATGACATTTGAGCAATTTGCATAATTTCTTATGTTTGTCATAGTTTAGTTGTCACATTTAGGTATTAAAAAAAGTGTACTATGTTGGATAAGATGCTTGAAGTAGCAATAACTCTTGTTATCTCTATTTGAATGTTTGTCTCTATTGCATTTGTAGCAATATTGGTTGCATTAGTAGCAGAAAGCCTCATAAATGGATAGAGTGGAAGAAGTCTTCAACCCTCTTGATCCAAACTATGTGAGTGAGTATATTCCCATTATTGAAAGAATTATTGAACATCAAGTGTCTAATTGACCTTCATATTTTGTGAATATAAATGTACCTGCATATCTAGAGATAGCAGGCATCATTGAATGTTTATTGTAGTTGTCAGAAGCAAGCTCTTTTTTGTTTCTTCACATTGTGACATCGTTATAATTTTCTGGTATAATGGCATGCCTTATGCTAGTGCTAGATCCAAAAACTTGTATTTAATTTGGAATTGCTATTTCTGAAGCTTTTACAACACTAACACTATTAGTCAAATTCTAGCTCCCTCTCACTTGAAGACAACTTGTTCCTTCATCTAAATCATGTTCTCGTTGGAAATCATTTAAGAGAATGTACTCAATATCACTGTGCAAAATATGAAGTCCCTTGATTCTCTAAGGAAGATTGAGTTGTACTGAGTGATGGGAAAGGAAGAGTCAATTTTGTGGAACTTTTATACAGTAACCTTAACATGAAATCCCATGCTCTTTTATTTCATCTATTGGGAGAAAGAGGCAACTTCTTAGGATTTAGTGGTGTAAGTCCTTAGGGCATAGGCATGTTTCTACACTAGATCCAAAATGAAATTTAAAATAATGGTTGGTAGAATGTCAACCAACCTCCCAATAAAGGAATTCACATAGAATTTGAAATATGGTTGCTGGGTTTGGGTCCATTTCCAAATGTTGCTACTAAATTTACATGGCTAGTAAACTAGAAACCTATGACGGCCATATTAACAACAATAAATAGAATTAGAAAAAGAACAAGTTTGCTTTCCACTATTTCAAGATTTAGTGTTGGTATATCCTATGCAGAAACAAAAAGAAAGATCAAGGGCAGCAACTCCAAATTAAAAAGAAAAGATGAGAAGAAAAGGTGCATTCGTACGGAAAGACAATCTAGAAAAAGTCATTTGTCATTTTCTTTATAAAGCATTCCATCGATCAATTTATGAATGGATGTTAATACATTCATTGAGAGGATAGTATTTTTAGAATGAAAAATGGCATTCAGAATGAATACCTCGAAAGACACTAATAGCATCTTCACTTTATGACTATAGATAAGACAACTGACAAATTGTTATAAATGTAGGAATTCATGGAGAAATAATGGCAACAAAGTACACTATTTCATAACCCAATTGAGACCCTTCATTTCTAAGGTGACAGACCTCCTCAAGACACCTCATCTTCCTTTCTCTTATTGGAAAGAAGTTACACTAAAGAAGGTTGGAACTTAGTATGCAAGAGGGGATAAAAGACATAATTGAAGACTTTGTAAAGAGTTGGAATCTTGAAACCTGTAGGTTGAATACTCTAATGCCCTAGAGGCCACTGTATTCACAAAATATTTGAGAGTCTACCAAAATATTCACCTCCCTTGTTGCAGAATTTGTATCCTATTTTTTATATGTTTTCTTATTTAATCAAGAAAATTTTCCCAATTGTCTATTAAGTTATGCATAACTTTCTTCAGTTATCAAGATAAATGTTCAAGATTTATAGTCAGCATTGTTTTTTTATTATATTTGAATATAATTCAAGGCACTGACTTATTTCAAATACTTGTTATTTTTCTATTTCCTTCATTGGTTTATCATCAACATTAAGGTATTTACCTTTAGAAGATATGGAAATTTATTACCAACCTATTTAGTATTAAGGAGTGTCTTCCTCTGAATTAAAGGTTATCCAATATTTATAGTTTACCTGTGAACCATAGGGATTTATGTGAATATTTTCCAATATCTATTCTTGTGTGCTATTGAATTCAATTAAATAATGCACATGGATTTTTTGTCCTATTAATAAAAGTTACTGACTACCACCTTCACTAGAATTTTTGATATTTTAATGTATTCTTTGAGTGCCAAGGATTGCCATCCCATTCTCATTGCTACCTAAGACATCATATTTTAATTTTTTCTATATCATCCATCTAATATATATAGTTCTATGATGAGAATTGAACTATATCAACATTTGATCTACCTAGCCAGTGAGTTTTGAACCAACACCTTATTGGTAACCTATTAGGGTTTTGAATTGGTAATCTTGCAGGGGAGAAACCAAGGATTTGTCCTAATTAGTGCTATAGCTCTAGTTAGGTTTGGTTTTGGATAAGGAGTTAAAAAAGTCTACAACGAAGTATGTAAAGGTTAGATTAATGTGTTATTAACTTATTATCATTCATGGGATTTTGGTCAAGGCACATTTTTTTTCCTTTGTTGTTAAATAGCACTTTTTTAATTGTTGGCTCTTGCTTTGGCTCAAATGCCATGACCAATAAGTATCTATTCTATAAATTACACAAAAGGCTTGAACCTTGCATCATTCATTGAGATACTCTACATCCTAAGGCCATCCATGTCACTTGGAATTCTACTAACCATGGATGCAGAAGTTAACTCTGTGGGAAACATTAGTGTGACAACATGTCTTCTAGGTTTTGAACCCAGGTATGAGCAGAGAAAGCAATTTAATCACTTGACCATGTGCTTAATAAATTAATATTTTTTTTGGTATTGAATATATCAATTTGTAGTCCATTATTTGAAGGTTTTTAAAGGGAGAAGTAATGAAAATTTGATAGAATCCTACAATATTTTTAGATGCAGCATATATTACTTCAAGGGACAATGAGTACATCATGGATCAAGAGAGATACAACAATCTAATTACAACAATACAAGGGAATTACCATCCTCATTAAGCCAAAAATGCTAGCGTATGAGTATGTGCACATGTAGGAAGGGATGGGAATGGAAAAAGATGAATTTGTCTTGAACAAGTAAAACCAATTCTTGTTTAAAAGGTTGCAATTCCCTAGAGCTAAGAGAGGATGGTTCTTAATGAAAAGTAGCCTTACAATGATAATTCTAATGTTCCACAAAATTTCTGGAACATAGGGAGGCAGAAGCTGGGAAACACACTTGAGAGTCATATGGATACAACCCCCTAAATTTTAGGGGGCCTCATGGGGGACAGGGGGATGTTGGTGTCCCTAGCATAGGAGACCCCATCTCTAAATGACTATAACTAGGAAGGGACTAAAAATAAAAGAATTCAATTTGGATTTAACAAGTAAAACAAGTTCCTGTTAAAATGCTTTAGTTTCCCTGGGCTAAGATGGGGTGCTTCCTCATGAGAAGTAGCCTTACACTTATAATTCCAGTGTTGCACTAAGTTTTTGAATCTCAGGATGCAGGGGCTGGGAAATTCACTTTGAGGACATGTGGAGACACCCCTTAAATTTTAGGGAGCATCATGGGGGAGAGGGGGATGTTGGGGTCCCTATAATAGGGGACCCCATATTTAAGTGACCATAACCATCTTCTTGGCTGTGAAATGCTAGCTTGTAGGTTTCACCTTGGATGTTAAATACTTAAACAATAAAACCTTGGTTATTAATAGACAATGAGTACATCATGGATCAAGAGAGATACAACAATCTAATTACAACAATACAAGGGAATTACCGTCCTCATTAAGCCGAAAATGCTATCATATGAGTATGTGCACATGTGGGAAGGTACTGGAATGGGAAAAGATGAATTTGTCTTGAACAAGTAAAACCACTTCTTTTTTAAAAAGCCTCAAGTCTCCAAAGCTAAGATGGGATGGTTCTTCATAAAAAGCAGCCTTACACTGATAATTCTAATGTTCCACCAAATTTCTAGAACATGGGGATGAAGAAGCTGGGGAGCACACTTGAGAGTCATATGGAGACACCCCCCCAAATTTTAGGGGTCCTCATAGGGGACAAAGGGACGTTGGTGTCCTTAGCATAGGAGACCCCATCTCTAAATGAATGTGATGTAGGAGCATCTAGGCCTAGCCAACAATGTGATGGTGCGGTCACATGTTGTGGCTAATGAAAGTTTGGAAGAAGAATTGGTTGGTTAATCTATATTAATTTCAAATAAATGTAAGTAGTTAATGATTGCCTAATTCTGAACATAATTGGGAATAATTTGCAAGTGATCCTCCCTGCGTGGAGATCAAGCCAAGTAATTAGAATTGTTCTTATTAGGATAGGATTGGATTTCTAAATATGTAGTCTATCCCTTCAATTGTGAAGGAAATTGTTAGACAGGAGATATATGTAATTCCCTTTCTTTTCTAAAGAGGGATTCAAGACAGATCAGATGGAGAAAGAGGATTCAAGATGGAATTGCAAGCCTATGGGCAGATTAGGAACAAAGACCACTAATTAGGAGAATCAGGTCAGAGAGGATTGAGGGAGGACTGAATAGAGTGAGAGTAGATTGAGTGTAGATAGCATATGAAGCAGAGGTCTTTTTTTTTTATAATTAGGCCCAAGGTTGAGACTCTATAATTTCCTTTATTTTGAACAAAAATGATGTTGTGTGGATGATTTGTTAAAGCCTGTTAGAACTCTGTGTTGTGCTTTTGTTATTTATAGTTGGCAGAGTGGTTAAGTCAATGTTCTTTATGGTTTTCGGTATCAATCGTAGAGTTAATAAAACTTTAAGTTTTCATATGAAACCCATTGTTGAATCGATTTAATCCAAGTATTGGATCATCCATATTGGGTTGATAAAGCCTATTTTTGTGGTTTCAGACCCGCGAGCGAAAATCCCATTTACACTAAGTTTTTAGCACAAACCACTTAGTGGATCCGTATAATGGATTTGAAATATTATAGTCAGGAGTTTTGAGTCATATCGGGTCTAGACTCATAATCACATCATGCCATCAGAGTGGTGTATGACAAAGGCCTGCTCAAACCCTGGCGATATGTGATTGCCGACACATCACATTGGCGTTTGGGAGCAAAAGCAGTGAAGTGTTTAGCAGTGCGATCACTGATAGCGATTATCGATAATTGCATCGAACCTCTGCCAAAGGGAAGTGCCGATAGTGCAGACCTTGTGACTACTGATTTCTGATAAGGTGATTAAATCCTAACCGTTCGATCGGCGAGATCCCAATCCGTCGCATTAACACATATATTTGTTTGAAAAGAGGAAAAAGTGTTGTTTTGTAATTTTCTAAGGGTATTCCAATTCAGAAAGGAAAAGGCATATATCTTGTGGAAAAGGGTGTAAAGTGGGGTGATGAATGGACCCAGTAGAGTTATAAATGCGGGTATAATACATTTGAAGTCCAGCTAACTGTGACAGTGCAGGCTTTCCCGTGTATATCCCATATTTCTGCGTATCGTATAAAAAGGGTATGGTCATAGGGTTGAACAACAAAGAACGCTTTCGATATATGCATATGTGTGTACAAAGCCTAATGAGTGGGCATTATAGGGGAATTAAGTCCCGATAAGGTGTTTAGCATATGGAAGCCTTAGGGTTGCATCATTTTGGTATCAGAGCAGGAAAATAGAAGAAAATTTCATGCAAGAAGGATGTATTGCATATGAAAGTTATGATACAAAAGGTATGAAAGTTGCAACAATTAAATGAATGGAAATGTTAGGCACAGGATTACAGCAGTAAGACTATAGAATAACTTTTGGAAGTTCTTAGAGATTGTAGCAGAACCTCATTCTAGCTGAGGCTTGGAATAAATAGGGATAGAGGAGTACTTAAGAGAAGTGAGTGGAGCAACCAGAGAGAGAGAGCAAGAGTGCTCAGTTCAAGTTCTAAAGAAAGAGGACTTGGAGACCAGGCAGAGGAGAAGCTTGGTGAGAAGATCAACTTAGAAGGAAGTTGAGTGGTTGTAGGTGTAGAAGCTCACACAGAAGAGAAGATAGCTACGGAAAGTCATATGGAAGGTGCAGAAGAAGGCTACAAGATGGAGGAGAAGAGCGCTCAAACAATCCATAATTAATGGATGAGTCAAGGAGAGCTTGACAAGTAAATGGCTGGAATAAGAAAAGAACTCGATGTGTGCTGCTGGAAGAGAATAAAAGACAAGGTTGTGTCTTGAAGAGGAAGCCAGTGAAGTGGCATAAGTTGCAGAGAAGGCTGAAACAAGGACAGGTAAAGTGGTTGATGAAGAACCTCAGAGAACCAGAGGCAGAAATGGAAGTTTCCATTTGTAGACCAAAACAGGGTGAAATGTTGGGTGAAGAGGATAATGAGAGATTAGTTGAAGATCTCATGGAATATTGGAATAGTTCAGAATAATTTGAAGATATGATGGTAGGAGAAACAGATGAGGCAATGAAGCCTTGTGATTTTAGTTCCTATAGTTTGTGTATGTTTGCAAGATATGCAGAGAATGATGGAAAGTCTGGTGAAACTATCACAAATAGGAATTAAGCTCTTGAGGTGAAGTATGATGGAGAATGCCTTTTAGAGGAAGAAGGTGCTAATTTATTACAGCAAAGAAAGTTCATAGATGAAATTTTGTTTGGTGTAAAACAATCAAATGAATTTGATATGGACCATAAGTCTAATGAAATGCCATAGTGATATTACAAGAAGGTAAACAAATGAATTTATTTAATGAAAATGATGAAAGAACTTTGCAATATGATAGTGTAGAAAACAAGATAATTAAAGAGGATTTCCAAGAAAAGAATGAAGCTAAGAATAGAAGCTGTAATGAACTGCTAGAGAGATTTCACATGGAATTAGAATTCTTGGAAAGTTTTCTCAAGGAACCTGAACGAGAAATGAAGATTTCAGAACCTGATAAAGAGGAGATTATGGTTAATATGAATGATAAGGATGAAATGTCTCTAACATTTATAGAGTGAAGTAAATTTTTAGACTCTTGAGTTAATGATGTGACTGCAGGTATGGAAGACAACATTAATAAATATGATGCTAAAATCATAGAAATTGAGCAGAGATTATTTGAAGGTGAAATGGAAAATCAGGAGCAACAAGGAAGTTATGTCCTTAGAGACATGAAGGAGATAGAAGTATCAATTCAATAGGATAAAGATGGAAGAAACCAGCAATTTAAAAGAGATGATCAGCAACATGAAAGTGAATTTGAGGAAGGAATTAGATTGCAGGAGTATAGCAACTAGCATCAGAATGAACATGAGATTAGTCTGACAGTACAAAGAAAGATAAGTGAAGACAGAAGATACAGATGGAGAACGAAGAAAAGTGTCAAGTGGAAGCTATTACAATAGAGGTGGAATGGAAAGCTGATAAATGAGTTCAGGGAACTTGGAAAAGTTCATATTGATTTATTAGAGTAGGAGAGACTGAGAGAAATGGAGTCATAGCAAGAAGAATCTGCTGAAATCTAGAAAATCTATGATGGAGGATTAGTGCTTGAAGCATCAAAAGAATATGGAAGGTATTGTGTTTTTAAAATTGATGATTTTTGTATGTTTGCAGGTCATATAGACTTGAGGAGAGAAAAGCATTTATTGGAAACTGTTATATTAGTGAATGAAGAGATGACGACTCACAACCATATGAAGAACAAAGAGAAAAGTTATATTCAAGTGAAGGAAGATGTCCAGTCAGATGACATCCAAGGGATAAGTCAAAAGGAGGATGGCAAAGGAATTACTGAGATCAAAGGAATGTTTGGAAAGGAAGAGATCCAATCATATGAACATAGAAAAAAGAGTTCTCTTAGGAAAACCGTTGAAGCTAATACAAAGCAAATGGAGAATATTATGAAGACCTTGGTATTTGATAATGTTGAAACTAATATTTTGTGTGCAAATGTAGGATACACTGAGGTAAGGAAACTATTTAGTTTTGTTATAATGGAAAGGAAAAGCAAAGATATGATTTTTCAGAACTTAGAATAAGGAAATTCACATAATCTTGCGATGAAGGGGAAGGAGCAGCTGTTAAACATAGTTGTAGTGAATTATGTAGATATTAGACAACTATTGAAGACTGAAGCCAAAGGAGAATAGATACTGAAGGTTGATATAGAAGACTTTGTAGATGTTAAAAAATTATTGAAGATGGTTGGCCTTGAAGAAAGCTAGAGTAAAGAAGGACTAAAGACAGATGTTACATACAATGAAGTTAGTGAAGATCGTGTAGAGCTCTTGGGAGAAATTCCAAATGAGATGACAGATTTGTGGCATGAGTCAAGCCTTTTGGAGAAGAGGCAAGAAAATAAAAGAATAAGTGATCAGACTGTACGACCATAACTGAATGAGAATGAAGAAGCTGTCATGGAAGACAAATATGGAAAAGAAATTGTCAGAACTGTTGGCATAATAAGGAAGCAAGGTAAAGTATTTGTGTTTAATGAATTGCCTGAATCTGATGAAGATTTCTATGTAGGAACAAGACAATACAAAGTCAATTTGAGCCAAGGAGATGATTCTGAAGATCAGATCGAATTAATGAAGGGTGAGATCAGAATGTCTCAAAAAGATGAAATGGTGTTGAATTTACAGTATGGGAGTGTCAAACAAGAAAGGAGTTCAAGGGATGATAGTAACAAGATTACTATTGTACCACAAAGAGTTATTGATGAAGAAGAGGCTAAAGATGACATTTTAGAAACAAAAAATTATGATGCCAGAATCCTTAAGGGCGCAAAAATTAAGTTACTAGAGGAAGAGGTATTCGAAGTACCTAAGTAAGCCGGAAGAATTCTTAGTTTTCAGAAAAATTGTGGAGTTGCAGGTACACTGGGAATTGAAGTAATAAATGA
This sequence comes from Pinus taeda, assembly GCA_000404065.3. NCBI lineage: Eukaryota > Viridiplantae > Streptophyta > Pinopsida > Pinales > Pinaceae > Pinus > Pinus taeda. Next base: position 38,540 of record APFE031599512.1, on the reverse strand, counting down.
TGGAGCCATGAATGAGAAACCAGAAGAAGGAACTAAAATTATTGCAAGGGATCAATGGAGAAGGCATTTATACATTTCAAAAATGTATATGGAAAAATATTGGCACAAAGATTATGATGTTCTTATTCAAGAACACATCCAGTTGCAGGAGAAAAGTATTCATCATCTAAGAAGTGAAGTGGACAAAGAAATTGATGAGTTGTGGAAACTCATAACACAACATTCCAATAAACTAGATGGAGGACAAAAGAAGGAAGGAAGATTGGCTGGAAAGAATGGAACAAGTGAAGGTAATGGTAAACTGCAAATTAAGGTGGAGAAGTTTGGCATAAACTGTAATGATGAGAAAACAACAGTAAAATATATGCAAAGGACAGCAGTAGACAGTGAAAGCATAGCTAATGGGGCATTGTAGCATAAAATATGGAGACCTGGAGAACAAAAAACAACAACAACAACAACCAAGGACAAACTACCAAACCAAGTATGGGATACAGGAGGACACAAATTTGAAGCACATGATAAGGAGATCATGATTATTTTTAACCTTGGGAGTTTGATGCAGGAGCATCTAGGCCTAGCCAACAATGTGATGGTGTGGTCACATGTTGTGGCTAATGAAAGTTTGGAAGAAGAATTGGTCGGTTAATTTGTATTAATTTCAAATAAATGTACGTAGTTAATGATTGCCTAATTCTAAACAGAATTGGGAATAATTGATAAGTGATCCTCCCTGCGTGGAGATCAAGCCAAGTAGTTAGAATTGTTCATATTAGGATAGGATTGGATTTATAAATATGTAGTCTATCCTTTCAATTGTGAAGGAAATTGTTAGGTAGGAGATATATGTAATTCCCTTTCTTTTCTGAAGAGGGGTTCTAGATAGAGGAGACAGAGAGAGAGGATTCAAGAGGGAATTGTAAGCCTACGGATAGATTAGGAACAAAGGCCACTAATTAGGAGAACGAGGACAGAGAGGATTGAGGGAGGACTGAATAGAGTGACAACAAATTGCATGCAGATAGCATATGAAACAGAGGTATTTTTTTGTTATAATCAGGCCCAAGGCTAAGACTCTGTAATTTCATTTATTTTGAACAAAAATGACATTGGGTGGATGATTTATTAAAGCTTGTTGGAACTCAGTGTTGTGCTTTTGTTATTTATAGTCAGTGAAGTGGTTAACTCACTATTCTTTATGGTTTTCGGTATTAATCGCAGAGTTAATAGAACTCTGAAGTCTTCATATGAAACCCATTATTGAATTGATTTAATCTAAGTATTGGAACATCCATATCGAGTCGATAAAGCATGTTTGCGTGGTTTCAGACCCGCGAGCGAAAATCCCATTTACACTAAGTTTTTAACACAAACCACTTAGCAGATCTGTATAATGGTTTTGAAATATTATAATCGAGAGTTTTAAGTCATATTAGGTCCAGACTCATAATCGTATTGCACCATTGGAGTGGTGTATGACAAAGGCATGCCAAAACGCCAGCGATATGCAATCGCCAACACATCGCATCAACATTTGGGAGTGGAAGCAGTGAAGTGTTTAGCGGTACGATCACCGATAGCGATTAGCGATAATTGCATCAGACCTCTGCCAAAGGGAAGAAATGATAGTGTAGACCTTGTGACTGCTGATTGTCGATAAGGCAATTAAATCCTAACTGTTTGATCAGCCAGATCCCAATCCGCGACATTAACACATATATTTGGTTGAAAAGGGGAAAAAGCGTTGTTTTGGAATTTTCCAAGGGTATTTCAATTCCAAAAGGAAAAGGCATATATCTTGTGGAAAAGGGTGTAAAGCACGGTGATGAATGGATCTGATAGAGTTATAAATGCGGGTATAATACATTTGAAGTCTAGCTAAGTGTGACAGTACGGGTTTTCCCATTTATATCCCGTATTTTTGTGTATTGTATAAAAAGGGTATGGTCATGGGGTTGAACGACAAAGAACGCTTCTGATATATGCATGCATGTGTACAAAGCCTAATGAGTGGGCATTAAGGGGGAATTAAGTCCCAATAAGGTGTTTAGCATATCGCAGCCTTAGGGTTGCATCAAACTGTAACTAGGAAGGGACTGTAAAGAAAAGAATTGAATTTGCCTTTAACAAGTAAAACGACTTCTTGTTAAAACGCTTTAGTTTCCCTTGGCTAAGATGTGGTGCTTCCTCATGAGAAGTAGCCTTACATTAATAATTCCAGTGTTCCACTAATTTTCAGAATGTCAGTTGTAGGGGCTTAGAAATGCACTTTGAGGAAATGTGGAGCCACCCCTCAAATTTTAGGGAGCATCATGGGGGATAGGGGGATGTTGGGGTCCCTAGAATAGGGGACCCCATATTTAAGTGACCATAACCATCTTCTTGGCTATTAAATGTTAGATTTCAGGTTTCACCTTGGATGTTAAATACTTAAACAATAAAATCTTGGATGTCATATATCATAAACTGAGGCCATTGACAGTTAAACATAGGCTGGCCTAGCAAAATCCAAAATCAAAATGATAAATCTATTTGGTGGCTTGGTTGTATCTTTCTAATGCATCCTCCTAGTGGCTCAGATACAAACAACACCTTCTTCTTCCTTGGAAGCTTCACTCTCTTTACAAATGTTCTAAAACAAGTAAGGAGCACATTTCTGAATCATATATTTTTTATTTCATTTTTGGGACATGGGTTTTCATTGGGTATCTCTCTTTTGCATGTGTATTCAAGAGCTACGAAGGGGCAAATCCTCTTGTGCAACCTGTATAGATCTATGCAAAATGCATTCTTGTAGCCCCAAATGAAGCATTGATATATGAATCTTACATCTGTGGCATGTAAATTTACAAGTCCATTGACCTAATAAACTATTCTAGCTCCCAATCTGAAAAAAAAAAAAAAAAAAAAAAAAAAAAAAAAT